>QLTV01002694.1:2553501-2587926 GCA_003457575.1 Thermophis baileyi
TTTGGCACTTAGATCATTAGATATGAGTACTCCAAGATCCTTGACAGAATGAGGGTCGTCTACAAGGTCGTGTCCTCCAAGCTTGTATTTAGTGTTCTGATTCTTTTTGCCAATGTGTAAGACAGAGCATTTGTTGATTGAGATTTGAAGTTGCCACTTGTTTGACCATTCTGATACATAGTCAAGGTCTTTCTGAAGGGTAGTAGCATTGTCTGTGGTGTTAAATAGTTTGACATCATCGGCGAAGAGAACGCAGTTGCTTATAATGTGATCACAAAGGTCATTTATGTAAAGTAATGTGTTTATTATTATTATTTATTTATTTATTTATTATTTATTATTTATGTAAAATAATGTGGCAAATGAAATTGTCTCCCTGCTTAACATTGGTTGTCTGAAGTAGAAGCCTAAGGTTTCAGCTCAGAGGGAAACATTCACGGGTATGCAAAACTTTCCTGATGTAGATAATGGCCCTACAGGCATAGTGTCCATTTCTTCACTAACACTATCAGTGCAAGTGAAAGGCAGGAAGGGTTGTGAGCTAGTTCTAACGTGGTGGGTAGAATATGCAAAGGCAGGTTGAAAGAAGTCTCAAGAGGAGTAGGGAAACTGATGTCATTCATCGTATGATACCCCTAGTGTGGACTTTATTGTCTGCAGCTGGAAATGAGGACCCAGATTGTGCTGTAGTGTGATGGTAGCCACAACACATTCTAAGGAAGTGAAAAGTGTTTGTGTGGGTTTTTAAAAACTGTTTCTTGGTTGATTTGCATCTGCTGAAACTTATCACACGGATTGTGAATGGATGGCTGTTCCCCCCCCCCCCAAATGTTTTTAAATGATTTGGGGAAGATATCTGTATAAATAAATAAGCATGGACAATAAGCATGCACAAAACACACACACACACACATTTATTATTTAATTTTTTATCCCACTTTTATTACTTTTATAAGTAATTCAAAGAGGGGAACATACCTAATACAGGTAGTTCTCGACTTATGACTCCAATTGAGCTCAAAATTTTTGTTGCAAAGCGAGACAGTTGTTAAGTGAGTTTGGTTCCATTTTATGAGTTTTCTTGCCCCAGTTGTTAAGTAAATCACTGCAGTTGTTAAATTAGTAGCACGGTTGTTAAGTGAATCTGGATTCCCCATTGACTTTGCTTGTCAGAAGGTTGCAAAAGGAGATCACATGACCCTGGGGACACTGTGACTGTCATAAATATGAGTCAGTTGCCAAGCATCTGAATTTTGATCATGTGACCATGGGAACGCTGCAACAGTCATAAGTGTGAAAAGTGGTTATAAGTCACTTATTTCAGTGCTGTTGTAACTTTTAAAGTCTGAAATGAACTGTTGTATATCAAGGACTCTTTGTATTTCTTTCTTCTTCTATATTCTCCATAATTCTTCCATCCCACTCCACTCCTGTGAGGTGGGTTGGGCTGAGAGACAGTGACTGGCCCAAAGTCACCCAGCTGGTTTTCATGCCTAAGGCAGGACTAGAACTCACAGTCTCCTGGTTTCTGCATCAGCACCTTCACCACTACACCAAACTGGCTCACAGTGTAGTTGTCAGTGCACAGAAAGGAAGAAGTGAATCAAACCAACAAATACTTTTCCTTCTTTGCTTGCTTGTACAGGTGAACATTCTCTTACATACAGAATTCCCATGCTGGCTGGGGAATTCTGGGAGTTGAAGTCCACACATTTTTAAAGTTCCCATGATTGAGAAGCAGTGCACTAAATGAAAAATGCAGCTTAGCTGTTTGATATCCACAAGGAGGCCTGTTTCTGCATGTTATATTCTTTGCATCAAAAGAATTAGATTCCCCCTGTGTATGTCTTTTAGTTTATTTATATTGTGATCCCACAAATGCTTTCTTAGAACTAAGCCCCACTGATCTTAATGGAGCTTACTCCCAGCTGAGCCGTATAGTGTTGCAGTCATCATAGATGGAAAAGCTGTTTGTTTGTTTAAAGCATTTATAAAATCCTAGCTGCTTTTCTGAATGACTTTGAAAGGTTCGCAAACAAATTGCCCTGATTTTGAATAATTACCTCTTTGGAACAATAGGCAATTTTACTACCTCATTTGCAGACTAGTGAGCAGCTTCTGTCCACTATGGGAAAACAATCAGAAACTTGGCTGCTATATCAAACAGGCAATAAAATAGCTTATTTAGCAAATTAAATTAGAAAATTTAATTTACTTGCTTTGCAGAGTCAGCAACAGTGGGATTGCTTGAAGACGTACTAAAAATATTTTGATGGAGATGTTATAAATGTTTGAAAAAATATCTTACAGAAAATGTAAGTCCATTTCTGTTCAATCATATCTTCAGAATATTCATTCCTCTTAAAGTGATATGCATGATTCATTTTATTCTCTTATGTATTTATAGAAGTATTGTGAAATCTTCCTTCCTTCCTTCCTTCCTTCCTCCCTCCCTCCCTCCCTCCCTCCCTCTATCTGCTTATATTAGAGGCTATAGAAAACATATGAGATTCAATCCATCAATTGAATAACCCAATAAACTATTACCTGGTGCACAATAAATTTTGGTATAGGAAATACAAACTATCAATAAGAAATAATATATCATGGCATACAATGACCACTAGCAGTCAACTCCAGTTCTGGTTATAGGTAATGTAGCTTCCCATTTTTTAATAAAGCAGTGTTAGGGTTAGGTTTTTGAATATCAAATTAATTTTTTAAAAAAAAGATATTCTTGATGTCTTGCAATAGATAGATGATAGACAGACAGACAGACAGACAGACAGATTTAATTGGATCTATGGATGGATGTTTAATCCTCTTCTAATAACGTTTCCAAAAGAAGCAAAGTATCAGATACTGAGTAGAATACTCATATTAATCTAATTAAAAAAAGAAGAAGGAGATGTGTATTTAAAGCTTCTTCAATATCCAAGGAGACCACCACTCAGGTTCATATTTTCTGAATACACATCCAGAATGTCAGTTAGTTCTTTAGAATTATCAGACCCTCAGTAATAATTTATAAAGCCAGTTTGTGCAGGATGAATGATCATAAGCATTACTCCCTGCCGTCTACCTACCAGGGTCACTGTCAACCCTTTTATATCATTATTTTAGTTTACGCAGTCAGAGGCTCTTTTTCATCCTTCAAAATCAGAGTTACCAAAATCCTACTGAAGGACGTTGGAAAAAAGATTTATTTAAGAAGTGCTTTTTGTAGATCTCTCATAATAATGGGGCAAAAAAAAAAAATCAATATACATCTTATTTCATTCAATGAGATAACCATCCAGAACAAAAGCTTTTCCTGTTTTTATACTTTCAATGGAATCTATGATTTCTTGAAAAAATAAGAATGCAGCTGAAGAAGCAGTTTGCCTCATGCTTAATCTCAGTGAGAACTATTTTATTCAAAAGATGATTAATTTCTTTTGGTTATATTTGACTTGGTCTTTTACAGTCGAGAATACATTAATTTTCAAAATGTTGACTTGTTAAACCATAATCATTATATGCTTTACACTGGGTGTCCTTAATAATAAAGATAATGGTACATTGTTGTAACTGTTTCAGCCAAGAGACTACTTATTCCCTTCAATCTCCATATCTTTTCTTTATATGATTCAATGAATATCTTGTTTCAAGTACATAAAGGGAATTAAGTTTCTGTTTAGCACCAATAAAAGCTTTTTATAATTTGGATGTAGGTCATCTTGTATATGTTTTCAAAAGTTTTCTTACTTTTCCCTCTACTTTTCAGCTTTTACACTTTTTCCCATGATGCATTAATACTAATATTGCCATAGATATAAAACTGCCTTAAGTCATTCCAAACAAAAAATAAATTTGCAGAATGTGTCTTGCTAGGACGAATATCTTCAAACACCTGTCCTATCAAACATTAGTAATTATTTATATTAAATATAAAATTGGTTTGGGATTAATTGGCGTTGTTACTGGAAATATTCATATATCAATTAATGTAAGAAACAGCAAGATAATCTCTTGTGGAAGAACATGAATTTCCTAGAAAAAAGAAACTTCAGATTTTAAGTTTCCTAATTTGGTGAAAGACTGTTTCTCTAGGACAGGGCTTTTATGTTCCATGAAACCAATAAAGTAGCATATTGGACTAAAATAATTTTTAAAAGATTTTATGTGTAGGCACATGCACGCTCCAATATTTCTGTAGGTGAAAGAAAAAGAAAAGGTATATATGTACCAGTAGGGGAGAATATTTGTAGCTCAGGGTTGAAATGAGGGGGTCCTTGGTGCTTTCTGACTTCGGTTGTTTTTTTGCAGACATTTCATTACCCAAACTAGGTAACATCACCAGTGTTAGTCTGCAAAAAAAACCCAACAAGCTCAGAGAATACCAAGGAGCCCTCATGTATATATGCTGCGAAAGCCCAATAACAAACAAGTAACAAAAACGTGGTGGGTAGAGAAGGGGAGGAATGGAGAGCCAGACCAAGATCAAAAGCAACAACAATAAACCATAAAGAAAGAAAGAAACCTAAAAGAAGGAAGTCAAAACAAAAGAAAACTATTTTGGATAGGTTTTACTTGAATCATAATATAATAACTCCTTCTCCCAGAGTCAGATTGGTGATTGTCCATTCCACTTTAAAAAAATGAAAGAGTTAAAAAGACACTTAAAATATTGCCATTATTTTAATTCAGATTAATTAAATTTGCTCTTGAATTATTATTGAAGAATATCCATGAAATATTTACTTCTTTGCTTTCTGTTCAAGATTATACCTAGCCATGACTTATGCAGCATAAGGCCCCCTATTGTATTTTTCAGGAATTTCCCAATAACGAAACAAGCTTTTTGGGCTGAATGGAAATGGAAACCCACCTGTTCATCAGTTTTGGTTTCAGGTTTATAATCTGGTTGAAGTAGTAAAATTTCAGACAGACATTTTTTCAAGAAAGCCACTAAAAGACTGATCTTCCTATATAGTATAAGCAACGTTTAGAAAATATATAGTTTTTTTTTCTTCAAGCAAGATTCTGCAGATGGCTCATTTCTTCGTGAAGACTTTTACTTATTCTCAAACTTTTCTCAGATCTGTTGCAAATTGTTTATCAGAGTTATCGAACTGAATAATAATTCTCTGCTTTACAATTTTTTTAAACAAAATTAGCTTCAATTGTCTGTTCAAATCTTCACATTTCTGGTTTAAATTCTCCACAAAATCTTTTATCTATATATAAATGGTCATTTGCATATCACTGGAAAGACCATTGAATGTAATGAGAAGCAGAGGTGGGTTCCTCCCGGTTTGGACCGGTTCGCCCAAACCGGTAGCGACCCGCTGGTGATGTCACGATGACATCACGGATCCGGTTCGGTCGGTGCTGGTCCGTGGCCACCGCCATCTTTTTTTGAATTTTTTTTGAAATTTTTTGGATTTTTTAAAAAAAAAATTATTTTTTTTTCTTCTGCGCATGCGCAGAAGCCGAGTTTCTGGCACTGCGCATGCGTCGCCATCTTGTTTTTGGCTTTTTTATTATTTTTTATTTTTTTGCACTGCGCATGCACGCCCCCACGAGGTGTGGCCACATGGTGCGAGAGGAAGCGAACCGGCAGCGAGGTAAGTTAGAAACCCCCCCCCCGATGAGAAGATCAATTTAATTTTGCTTTCCTTTCTGATACCTATTAAATTTAGCCAACACTATTAGTTTAGCAGGCTGCATTCTCCCTCTTTAAAAGGTTAACTTAGTAAGGAATTCGTTTTCTCAGTGGAGACCTTGGTGCTCTCTTAGCTTAGTTTTTGCTTGCAGCCATTTCATCACATAACTAGGTAACATCATACACTGCTGTTGAGTGTGGGGTTTGTTTCCTGATAGTATTTAGTTTGCATTGTTAGTGTGGATGGGGGTATGGTTTTCTTTTCCCTTGGTAGTTCCTCAATTTCTATTGATTTCTGTTTGATTGTTTGTCTAGTATTAATCCCTGCTTATCTGGGTATTTGCTCCTGGAGGGAACGTGTTCTGGTCTTTTTGTTTCCTTCTTAACTTCTTTTATTGTCTCTTTTGAATGGTGTGTAAATGAAGCTTTTTTCTATGTGTCTAATTATGGTTGATTTGTCTGAGTTCCAAGTTTCCAAGAATTTCCCAATGTTCTTAGATTTAGCTTGGACAAAGATCTCGGTTTCCCAGTTGAAACAATGGTTTAGTCTGTTAAATAGTCTGTTTAGTGTTGTTAAATTAAGGAGTTTACATTGCGTTTCCCCAGTCTATTCAATCAGTTTAGATGGGTTCCTTATGGGGAATGGGATTGAAGTCCCTACAACCATAATAGGCTGTACGTAGAGGGGGGTGGGTTGCACATCATCAAGGCAATGATCTTAGCATTGAAGCTAAGTTCTTTCAGTTATGATGTAGTGTAATGTGTGTAATTAGACCAGGGGTGTCAAACTCGTGTCATCACGTCGTCATCACATGACGTATCGCAACTTTTCCCCCTTCGCTAAACTGGGCGTGGCCATGGTCAGTGTGTGACGCATCTGGCCTGCAGGCCGCGGGTTTGACAGCCCTGACAGTACAATAATAATTACCTCTGAGGTAATGATATTGTCTTCTCTTCCCACCAAATATAATGTTTAGTTCTTCCTTGTTATGGAAGGGGGAAAAATAGATCAGCTTAGTTTTGTTCTATAAATAGATTGGGATTCAATATTTTATTCAATATTCACCCCTGCACTGCAAGATATGGTGTTGTGGTCACTCCTAAAGTGAGCAACTTTGGACATGGAATTATTTGAGAATTGTAATACATTCACCCAGTTCTGAACGATGCAACTGAATTGTAGTTTCTTGGATCATACAGGAAATGTGTGTATTATGTACCATCCTGCACTTTTTTCATGTAAGGCAGGAATCTTCTGGATCAAATTACATTCTTACTGGCCATGTGAGGATCACAAATAGTTGTGATCAAGACACCATAGAATACGATTACTTGGACAGAACAGATTTTTACCATCTTGGATAACTGCAGGATAATTGCTTTGGCAGGAATAGAATTTTAGCACTTCCAGAAGTACCAATTTAGTTAGAACTGAATTAAACTAAACTGAATTGTATGCCCATTTAAATCCTGTATATTTCTCTTTAAATGGCTTGTATTTGGACCTGCATAGTTCTGTATTTCCTGGAAACCTCTTAATCAGGCAATTGCTAATTAAACCACAAATTGCTGAGAGACTGTGATCTCTTTACGAGTTTCCCAATGACAGGTGGGTGAGATTAGCAAAAGATTCTGTGCCTTTGTAGATATCATTTCCTTTCAGCCTCTCTAGGCCAGACTATATTGATGATTCAACAGGGTTGCTTGGTCTTCCAAGGCTGCCTCTACATCCATTCATTCATCTACATCCATTTTTTTCCCTGAGTTTCATACAACAAAAACAACAACTTATCAAAACATCAGAAGGCAGGCATTTAATCCAGGATGGAATTCTGGATGATCACATAGTCACTCCAAGAAGTTCAAGATAAGAATCCATTAACTGAATACGTTCAGTGTCTTATTTAAACAAACAAACTAAAATAAGATAGAGAATCTGTTGGCCACCTTGTGCATTTTAGAAAGCAAAATCAACAACCATTTCTGGAAAATTTCAGGGAATTTTTTTCTAGGATTTTTTTCCCCAAGAAAAAAGAAATATTAAATGTATGTATTTATTTATTACATGTATATGCCAAATATAAATTAAATTATAAATTAAAATTATAAATTGTTAAAATTTCAAAGATTTTGTTATGGGCAGACTTCGTCCTAGCATGGATCTGCTGGTAGTAAAACATCCATATTTACTTTCCGTAAACTATCTTGCAGAATTCTTTTTAAGACTGGCAGATTTTCTCCTCCCCCCCTCCCTGTTTTTGAAACACTTCAAATTGTTGGAGGACTAGATGTACAATAACCATGTACCCACATTCCTTTGTACATCACTATTTAATTTAGAAAAATATTAACATCCCATACAAGAACATCATACATACATGTATACATATACATATTCTTTTGAATAAAAGGAATTTGTTTTCTGTCAAGCTGAATAACAATGGTACAGAAAGTTATTGACAAGTGTATGAATGCAAACTTCATATTTGTGGGTACATTTACATGTATATTTAATAGATACATGCATATGTAATAGATAGCAGTATGTAATAGACACATTTTCCATGAAATTGGAAGATTTTTCTGCTTTTTTTCTATTTCATGTAACAAAGACTGAAGTTAGACAAAGCGATTTGCTGTCCATATCTTCAGTTGTTTGCTGAAGATATGGGTTGGGAAGCGCAACCCATCTGGGATAAATTGAGAGTTAGAATTTTTGCTGGCGTACGTTTTGTGATAGCATCTCAGGTGTCGATCTGAACGGCAATCTTGACATTGGGCTGGGGACAGACAGAGAGAGAAGCAAGCTCTCGTGATTTAAATAGATTTAGATGGCAAGTAAGACACAGCTAAGTGAGTGACTACGCAGTCACTTCAAATCTGGGTAATGGAGATCCACTCTGCTTGGAAACAGAAACGCTCTTGTGACATGACAAGTAGACAATGAGGAAAGAAAGGCTGACACCATTAAGAATGCTTAAGCAATGCCGGATGCTTAAGTGGAAGCCGATATGAAATTGGCTTTTACATAGGTGGCATCGTACGTAAAAGCCAATTACATCCTGGCACTAAATAGATCTCAAGTTGTAAGTGATTCAGGATTTGAATATTCTCCCCGATGCAAGCAGCTCTGCATTGGCCGTCAGGCAGTGTGTTGGCTTGGAAGAATCTACTTCCCCCATCTTTCCTTCCTCGGTGATTTATAACGGCCAATTCTTATTTGATCTCTCCGAGAACCGGGTCACTGTTATTCTCCAAGGGTAAATCAGAGGCCCAATAATCTGCAACCAGCCCAAGGCAAGTGGAGAGATAGTTACAGCGTTGAAGCGTTTGACCCTGATATACAGATTAAAATCCAACTGAGGTCTCTGGAGAACAAATACCTAAAATTACCAAGCCAAAGGGCTGGCAGGTATTGAAAGGTCTCTCTGGTGTTTTCTGGCTGCTTCTTGCTAATCGTGACAATCCATCAAATCTGAACATCTCGGGGGGATGGCTCAGACCTGCCTGGCCTGAAGGGGAGAAATGCCAGAGATAAAAGAGAAAGAAAAGGAAGGAGCTGCTATATAGCAGTGCTTAGGAGAAGCTGTCTAGGAAAGAGAAGACTTACTAGCCCTCCAGAGCAGGGGTCTCCAACCTTGGCAACTTTAAGACTTGTGGACTTCAACTCCCAGAATTCCTCAGCTGGCTGAGGAATTCTGGGAGTTGAAGTCCACAAGTCTTAAAGTTGCCAAGGTTGGAGACCCCTGTTCTAGAAGAGAAGGGGCTCAGTTCAAAAGAAGGACCAGATTTATCTTTGATAAAGGGTCTTTGATGGACTCCTTCAGACAAAACAGCAGTCAGAAACACCCTGGGAAACATATATATTCATTTTTTTTCCTCAATAATATTGACAACACCTGTAAATGTGACACTAATTTTTGTTTTTTGATAAAAACAGGAAATATTAAGGCAAGTGAACAAAATAGTAAGAAAAGGTTCCTTCCTCCCTCCTTCCTTCCTTCCTTCCTTCCTTCCTTCCTTCCTTCCTTCCTCTCTTCTTCCCCTATCTCTTTCTCTCTCCCACTCTCTCCGTCCCTCCCCCTCCCTCCCTAATTCCTTCCTTCCTTCCTCCCTCCCTCCTTCCCTCCCTCTGTCCCTCCCTGATTTTCATAAGAAGTCTATTCCTTGCCAACTTTCTATAGTATGTCCAACAACCTGGGAAAGAAAGAATATAAATAGCATGATAGGGTGTTTTTTTTTTTAAAAGCAAATGGATAAAAAAGCATTCTGAGTTCCAGAAAAAAATAGGGAAGAAAAATGTATGGGCAGAAAGACAGAACATTTTTTTAAAATAAATAAGCAAGCCAACATCATACATCTTAAGGGAAAAAAAAACCTCATTTGTGTCTTGTGGTATCTTAAAGACTGAGATATTTGGTCTTGTTTCGTCCCATGTCAGAAATGCAGGAACTAGAAAGGGAAAATCATTAATTTAAATTTAAGAAGATTAAAATTTAATATTTGATATTTGGTTGTGAAGTGGTAAAATGACACTTTAAAGGTTTTGTAAAGGCTTAAACTGAATTCTAGTTTGGGGTGCAGAGCAGGAAACATAATGGCAAATCTAACTCCCCATGAAAGACAGAAACTGTTGAAGTAATACGGGTAGTCCTCATCTTACAACATTAGTTTAGCAACTGTTTGAATTTATGATGGCCCTGAAAAAAATGAATTATGACCAGTCCTCACACTTATAACTGTTGTAGTGCCCCTGTGGTCACATGATCAAAATGCAAACACTTAGCCACCATCATATATTTATGACAGTTGTCATAAATAGTAAGAAAAGGTTCCCAATTTCTTCCTTCCTTCCTTCCTTCCTTCCTTCCTTCCTTCCTTCCTTCCTTCCTTCCTTCCTTCCTTCCTTCCTTCCTTCCTTGGATCATGTGATCTCCATTTGCAATCTTCTCAGCTAAGCTCCCGACAAGCAATGTCAATGGGAGAAGCTGGATGTGGTTCACTTAACAACCAGATGGCTCACATAACAATTGTGGCAAAAAAGGTTGTAAAATTGGGTACAACTCACATAATAACTACTCGCTTAACAATGGAAGTTCTGGTCCCAGTTGTGGTCAACTACCTGTATAGTCATAGTAATATCTGTGAATTTATCATTTTACATTTGCTGTAATCTGTACGTCCAGTAAAATGGTTTATTAGGCCTAAAATATCTTTGGGTCTAAAAAGCATTTAGTTTTCTTTTAATTTTCTAATTATCTATATGCAAATGTAAAACTATTTAATGACTATTTGAAATTATTAACATTTGAAAATTTCTCTCTCTCTTTTTTCTTTTTAAGAGATAAATTTCAAATGGTAATCTAATCTGCCCAAACTATTATTTTAAGAGGATGGGGAAAGATAGATAAGATTCATGCCAAATATACACAATAGTCTTTTTTTAAAAAAAGATACAAATAAGTAACTTCCAACCAAGTAACCCTAACCCAAACTTCCATACAATATGTATTGTAGCAACATAACTGGGTGATATTTAAATCAGAGTGAAGTTAATGTTAGAAACCATGAAATTCAAACAGCATCTTTTAATGAAAGATAGCACTGATGTGTGCACAGCTCTACTAAAAAAATTGGTTCATGTTTATGACACATTTAGGATTTATACCTTTTTGATAAATAAAAGATTAATATTCTAAAAGGTTTGAGGTGATCAACTTACCATTACGGGGGGCAAAAGTTACATTTCTGTAACTTAAACATCTTTGGGCTATATTCTTTTCCTTTTTAGAGATGTCTTGGTGAAGTCAGAGAAAAAACATTCAGAAATTTGTATCTACCTGTAGAAATTTCCAGGTTCATTCCCTTTACAACTCCAGTTGAAGGAATCAAAGAGCAATGAGTGCAAAAGAACATGGTTAGAAAAACTGGAGAACTTTGGTAAACAGAAAAATCAATGTTAGTTGCATGAATAAGTGAAAAAAAATCAGGCGTAATAAAACGCTATGATTTCTTTATACTAGATAACTCACTCCTAAATACACTCTCCAGGCTGCTTTTTCTTCTTGGGGAAAAAATGGAAGATTTCACTTTGAACTTCAAGATAGCTCCATTAATTGTGAGATCTTGTCAGGGTATGTAAATTTAATAGCTGTAAGCTGATGAGAGGTTGTAAGCGGAGGCAACCGGAAGCTGATGCAACGGGAATGAGGCAGCACGGTTACTGCCACTTTAAGAAGCTGGGTAAAAAGCTGCCTATATAAGGGAAGCCATTAGAGGGTGTTTCCCTTCTCCTCATGTTCTCTCTCATTGTGTATTCTCATTGCTCTTCTCCATGTATCAGTAGCTGTATGATAAGGTATTTAACCACATATAAGTTTGTATATATTTAGCTGTATATAAACCACTATTAATTAACTAAAGGCTCTGTGTGCTGTGTGCTGTGTTTTTGCTCCTGGGTTTGTCTTATACTAATAATCACGCTGCCTAAACTCTGACAGATTTGAATTCAAAGGATTGCAAATTATTTAAATCTACAACTGGAGAACAAATCAAGAGCTCCTTGTAGTTCAAATTCTGGCTTGTTCTGGAATTACAGGTTCAACCAGGGTTGGAGTAGCATTATTGAATCTGGTAGTTGGAAAATGAATTAACTAGCCTTTTCCTCCACCTACTGTAATTTCCCACTCAATACTCCCTATGTGGTAATCAGATTTAGAGAAGGAAGATCAGAATTGCTTGATTGCAAGCTTTTTCTTAATGCTACATCAGGAGAGCTGGTTAGAAGACTCACAGCATGGAATATTTTGTTTGCATCTTTGAAATTAGCATTTAACAGAAGGGTTGTCAAAAATATTCTAATTTTTGTGGAGATTATGTAAAAATACAAACAAACATGTTTTAATAACCGAAGACACAGCTTCTTCCTTGGAGGGAAGGTGATATTGGAGTACATCTCACATTCCTGATGACCTCTACACTGTATTTGGTGCTCTCTAAGGTCAAGAAATGCATGGTTGGAAAAAGGGAATTGTAGGAGATTGTGAAGCAAGTGGAATGGGGAAGGCTAAGGATTTCATGGGATCTAAGACTTCCCAGCTGTTGCAGCAGTGGTGGGTTTCTACCGGTTCGCCCTGGTTCAGGCGAACCGGTAGCGGCGGTGGTGGGAGGCTCCGCCCACCCACCCGGATGTCATCACGGACGCTCTGCGCAGAGGTCGGTTCGGACCAGTTCTCCTGAACCGATAGTGACCCGCTGGTGATGTCACGATGACATCACCAATCCGGTTCGTTCGGTGCCGGCCGGGGGTGCCGCCATCTTTTTTAAAAAAAAATTTAATTTTTTTTTAAATTTTTTTGTTTTGACATTTTTTTATTTTTTTTTCTTCTGCGCATGCACAGAAGCCGAGTTTCCTGCACTGTGCATGTGTCGCCATCTTGTTTTCAGCGGGGGTTTTTCTGAATTTTTTTAAATTTTTTTTTTGGGACTGCGCATGCGCGCGCGTGCCCATGAGGCGTGGCCACACGGCGCAGGAGGAAGTGAACCGGCAGCGAGGTAAGTTAGAACCCACCCCTGGCTCTGCGCGTGCGCAGAAGCTGCGCACGCACACACATACATCTCCGAACCGGTAGCAAAGGTAAGTGAAACCCATTAACAGTGTTGCAGGATATCTCCAATACAGGTTTTCAAAAATGAGCCATGGGAAATGATCTTAAGATTTGTATAATTTTTTCTTTGGGGTAAGAGAAAGACCTTTAATCTCAGAGGGGAAAAAATATAACACCAGAAATCAACTCCAATATAGCCTCCCCCGTCAGTCCTGTCTCTTCTGCCTGTCTGATAGATTTTAATGGTGTAGGCTAATGGCTGATCTGATCACCAAGTTTCTTGCTCTCTACCTCTATTTTACTACTGTAACGTATATAAAAGTTATATATGAAAGGGTTAAACTTCATTTCATTTGGGACTTACCATGCTATTTACTCATCATATTCTTTCCACTGGCTTTGAAAAGTTCAGTGTTTTTTGAGCTAGATACCGGTATATTTTTTCCTATTGTTCGTGTCCCTTTCTTTCCTTTGCCTCCCTTTTATCCTGTTTTTGCAGATTAAATGTTTTAGGTGCTTGTTAATTTTAATAAATAAATATCAACCTATATTTAACTGTCTGGACTGAATGGCATGTGCGCTTGCTCCGATTTGACTGGGAATGTGCTGTGTGGAAATTAAATTGGAAATTACCCATAGTAAATTTCCAACTATCTGAACAATTTCCTACAGTTAAATCAGAATATGAAATAGTTTGATCTCTATTCATTTAAGGTGCAGGATACAGAGGACTGCCTAAATATGAAAGATGACATGTAGGCTCCATATGTCTCTGAATATTTCAAAGCTACAGCAGACCCATCTTGGCCTATGAAATGTAACATACCAAGCAGTGTTCCTTTACATAAATCATTACTTGTTTCCACAGGACACTTCCCCCCCCTTTTTTTTAAAGATCTGGCAGGATGGGCATCAGAGGTGGTTTCCTACCAGTTCTAACCGGTTCTTTAGAACCGTTAGTAACTCAGCGATGACGTCATGGAGCTGGTTCTGTCGGTGTCTCCATGGGCGCCACCATCTTGGATTTTGCTTCTGCGCATGCGCAGAAGCTAATTTTTGCTTCTGCGCATGCGGAGAAGCTTTTTTTTTTTTTGCTGTGCGCGCGCACGGCGCGACCCTGAGCAAACTGGCAGCAAAAGGATCCAGAACCCACCCCTGATGGGCATGCTCCAGGTGCCGTCTGTGAAACAATGTCCTCTAATGGGCCTCAGGAGACCTGCCTTTTCTGTGGTGACACCTGCCCTTTCCCCTGAGACCTGGCTGGCCCCAATCTTCTAGGCTTTCCATGAGTTTCTGAAGATCTGGGTTTTCTCGGGCCAGGAAATCAAGATAGTGGAGCCCAGAATGTGTGTTGATTTGGTGTGGTTAGACAGATTGTGAGCATTTTTAATTATGTGTTGCCTTATGACTTTGAACATTAGAGAATCTGAAGGATCAAGTTAGGGACAGATTGTCATGGAGAAAGTCTATCTATGCAGTTGCTAAGCTGTCAGGCTTAGCCTCTGAATTGACAAAGAGCAATTCAGCCAGAGCTTAGCTCTTTATTTGGATACACACAATAGTCAGGATCTTGCTAGACTAAACCAGAGGTGGGTTCCTCCCAGTTCGCACCGGTTCTATAGAACCGGTAGTAAACCGGTGGTGATGTCACGGAGCCAGTTCTGTTGGTGCCGGTTCGTGGACGCCGCCATCTTTTTTTGGATTTTTTTGCTGTTTTTTGCTTCTGCGCATGCGCAGAAGCCAAGTTTTCGGCACTGTGCATGTGCTGCCATCTTGTTTTTGGTGCTTTCCTTGCTTGTTTTGCTTGTTTTGCTTCTGTGTATGTGCAGAAGCCAAGTTTTTGGCACTGCGCATGCGCAGCTACGCATGCGAAGCGCGCGTCCACGTGGCACAGCCACGCAGCGCACAATGCGCGCACAGTCACACAGCGTGGGAGGAAGTGAACCGGCGGTGAGGTAAGTTAGAACCCACCCCTGGACTAAACCCTTAGTCTTACTCTTCTCATCCTAACAGATATACCCTGGGAGATTCTAGGGATTGGCTATCTTTACTCTATTGCTCTGTATCCTATCCAATTCCGGGTTGTGTAACCTCTTATGTTCCATCTACCCCCAACCTTTCTGGAATGTTCTCCCTCATTTCTGGAAAACTGCTGCTTCACTATAGTCCATCATACCAGCTCCCCTCTGTGGATACCATCTCACACATTAGAGTTTGACAACAACTTTTGATGGCACATAATTGATCAAAAGATGTTACTTTGACATTGTGTTATTTTTGACATTATTTTATGTACCTGTCTGTTAAGTACCCAGCGTTTTGTGGTTAAGATGGGCAGCTATACAGTCTTTAAATCAATTCTTGTTTTGGTTTAATTGTATAATTTAGCATATTCAGAGATAGTCATGCAATGAATCTCCAAATCCCTAGAAACTTCTCTTCAAGGTGAGAAATGGCCCCACTCTTAATGGAGGTCCAGAAAGTTGTAAAGACTTGGTTTTCCCAGATGGCCTATAGAGATGGATTTGAGAACCTTTGATGCAAGACTGTTTTACAGTTTATACCATATCTTTATTTTGTTTTATTATAATAATCATTATGGTACTTTATTTTATATACTAGAAACATCCAAATTAATTGAGATGGTGTGAACTTCAAGGAAGAATGGATAGAATTAAAATACACTTGCTAAATTTATTTTAATATGATAAAATGGAATATAACTAACATAGGAAGGAGAGTGAAATGCAATGCTAAAGCTGAATATAGCAATATAGCAAGGGCTGTGGTCAGGTTTAAATACTGGTTTCTGCAATGGAAAGAAAGAATCAAGGAGTAAATGATAGCATGATGGCCATGGGCTCTTCTGTAAGCAGCATTATACTGTTGCTCCATCAGTTTCACTCCTTTGGGTTCTAAGTGTGACAACTTGTGCCATGATGGTGTTATACTGTTTAATAAGACCATTATGGATCTGTTTTGCAGATGCTGCTGAATGGCAATCAAGAATAGCAATAGCAATAGCACCTAGACTTATATATCATTCCATAGTGCAGGAGTGTCAAACTCGATTTCATTGAGGGCCGCATCAAGGTTGTGTTTGACCTCGGGGGGCCGTGTGTGTGTGGCCAGGATGGGCGTGGTCAGCTCGACGTCACTCATCAAGGCTCCGTTTTTGGCCATGACGGCCTCCTGCAGTCCTCTGCCAGCGAAAACGGAGCTTGGGGAGGCTGCATGTGGCTTGACAGGTTCCATTTTCACTGGCAGAGGACTTCAGGAGGCTGTCGTGGCTAAAAACAGAGCCCAGGCAAGCTGCATGCGGCTTCTCCGAGTTCCATTTTCATTGGCAGAGGGCCACAGAAGGCCATCGCGGCCAAAAACAGAGCCCGGGTGGGCCACGCATGGCCCTCCCAAGCTCCACTTTCACTGGCAGATGCACTGCGGCCCGGTCCTTCACTGTTTCCAGGGCAGGCCCGCGGGCCAGATCTAAGCACCCCACAGGCCGGATCCAGCCCCGGTCCTTGACAACCCTGCCATAGTGCTTTACAGCAGGGGTCCCCAACCCCTGAGCCATGGTCCACTACCAGGCCATGGCCTATTTGGAACCAGGCCGTGCGAGTGGTGAGCTGGCATGCATGTGCGCATGCAGCTCCACTCGCATGCACAATAGGGTGGCGCACACATGCATGCACGCTGGCCCACCACTCACATGAGTGAAGCTGCATGCATGTGCACGCCAGCCTGCCACTCGCGCGCCCAATTCTCCTCTCCTCTCCAGCTGGGCCACCAAGCTGCAAAGGTTGGGGACCGCTGTTTTACATCCCTCTCTGAGCTGTTTACAAGTGTCAGCATATTGCCCCCAACAATCTGGGTCTGTATGTGTTAAGTGATTGTACAGTACAGTGTTTCTCAACCTTGGCAACTTTAAGATGTATGGACTTCAAATTCATAGAATTGAAGTCCACCCATCTTAAAACTGCAAGGCTCAGAAATGCTGATATTCAGATTTATGGCAAGTCAATGAAAAATGAAGCTGGACTCATCAACCAATCCCATTTTCACCTTGATTTTAGAGTAAAGTAATCCTTTGAGCTGGGCACGGTAATGTCTTATACATAGATCCTACCTTGAAGGAATCCACCCATCCTCATCTCAGAGAGAAGATTCACACACAACTCCATTCTCTCCCATTGCTTGTTTTCTGGAGACTGTACAAACAGCCTTTCCTCCTAAGGCTCTTCTAAACAAATGGATAATCTGTTGCCTACGTCTTGCCTTTAGTTAAGCCCAGCCTAAGACTTGGAAAGAATCTAAATTGCTTACCATCACTTCACACAGATACCCATTTAGCTCAGGATTCAGGCTTAGGCCCTTCCCAATTAGCAGGCAGCCATTGTTGAATAAAGCAATTTAAGTCTCTCTGGGATGTACGATCACCAGTGGCTTTTCTATTAAAGGCTTCCGTTTTGATGTGGAGCTGACAGCTCTCTATTCTTGCCTCAGTGCTTCCTGTGTTGTGCCGGTAATGTTTTCTGACATTCCATCTCTTTTCAAAATAACCTGGTGGCTTGTTTTTCCATCCATCTGTTTTGACTTTTGACGAAAGGAAAAAGACATTCCTTGGGGGGCGCGGAAGAGAGTTTTGAACCAGAAAAAAAGTTTGCTTAAATAACATAAATTAACCCCCCCCCCCAAGAAGCCGGTAAGCCACACAAAATTACTTCTTGTTATCATCAGCCATTAAACATTGAAAGCTATTGCAAGGGCAGTGGAAGACAGGGGGAGGAAGGAAAAAAAGAGGAAAACACATTAAGAAACAGAAGGATGCTCCAAAATGCCATGTGTCCTGTTTACAAACCAATTCTGAGCTTTCCCTGGTGAATCTAAATAGGTACCTTCATCCAGCCATTATTCTTAAGTGTAACTGGTACTAGACGTTTTAGTGCAGTTGTAAAGTTGATGTTATAGGAACTCATCACCTGCTACCAGTCAGTTGCAATACTGATTGCGTCCTATGAAATAGGGAGACAATTTTCAGGGGCAGAACAATTCTCTTTTGGGGCAGTAGGGGAAGTGAAGAAGGAGACAGCTTACACATAAAGAACATTATATTTTATTAAGTATTGACCAATTCTTCAACTGATACCTGTTCTTTTCTAATTGGAAACAGAATTGTCCAACAGGAGCCGATCGTATCATATCATATACTGTTGCTCCAACAGATGTGGGAAACAGGGTGGTGAAATATGGCTACCCTCATTGGGACATTATAGTCTTTGTTGCAACTTACATGACCACTTGGAAAGAGTGGTCAAAGGTTTCCTCTTTTGCGTTACTTTAATATTAATTTTTCCCTCCCAGTTTTGAGAGTTTGCATTTTGGGGTCATTTCCCCCTCTGTAAAATTAACAACATTATTGTTGCAAATTTATCAATCCTAGTCAGATGAATAAAGTAATTTTAATGAATAGATTTAGTGTAACTTGCAAGTTTATGAGTTGTAAAGCAGTTTGTAAAAGAAAATGTAGCATTTTCTTATGGTCTTGTCTAAAGTTTGGGCTTAGAAATAACTCCAGTTTTTTTTGGGGGGGGGATATCTAAACCCTATCCATTTTTAAGCACTTCTCAACTGGAAATAAATGCTGAGGTACTCTCTTACTTATATGCACACACACACGCACACACACACACACTGTGCGTGCGTGTGTGTGTGTGTGTGTGTGTGTGTATCTACAGTATATCTCTATATATGTCATCTATCTATCTATCTATCTATCTATCTATCTATCTATCTATCTATCTATCTATCTAATCTACAGTATCTATCTATCATCTATAATCTATATACATGTACACGCTGGTTGGTTTCATTTTATTTACTTTACTTTAATTATTATTTTAATTAACTAGTTTGAAAGATTTACACAGCCCCACAACTTGCCAAAATACCACAATATAAGCAAAATGTTGTACAGTTTTGTAGTACAAGACTCCATAGAAAGCAAGAACCAAACACAAGATCTTCTAGCATCCTAACACATCCAAAAAGCTTCATCAGTTGTGATTGGATGGAGAGTGGGGGGAATGGAAGGACCTTGAGACAATGATGACCTAGAGGACTGAGAATCTCTATAAACATTTAAATTTCAAAGACGGTAAAAGAAAATCAAAATCCATTTGTAAATCAGGTTTAGTAAAAGACTGCAAGTATTCCCTCTTCATTTACAAGTACTATAATAATGGTAGGCGAACTGCATCTAGTTTTTGGCATAATGATTTACTCATCAAAGATGTTATTGTCTCCAATTTTTAGCCTTTCTTGTAGATATTTGTTTACAGGAGAGTCTGATGGAGTGAAAGTCAAGCTGGCAGCCACAACACATTAAAAAGTGATGAGCCTTTGATTGGACAGTCACAGAAGCCATCTCGATATTTTTTTTTTTATTCCCTCTGGGGATGCCCCGGTTTATTGTAGATTGTGCCAGAAAGGGCAGTAATAAGTTCTAGCTCCATCACCCAGGTGCCTAAACTACATATTTTAGGTGGCACCATCTGTGCTAGTTTCTCTTCTCTAATTGTAAAGCTAGGCAAACCTTTGGGGGTTGGAAGTGGGATTTATAGTTTAATTTGGAGGGGGGAGGGGTCCAAACGTTGATTAGGGATGTGGTGACATCACAGTGGCTGCAAGGACCATTCTGTGGTTTTGGAGGGTTTCAGGTACAAAAGGTGTGGAAGGGAAGCCAAAATATGTACTGCTGACAAATTGTGCTTTTAGTAGCAAGTTTCTATTGAAGTGTTCTGGGGAGATCCATACAACCTTTACAGTAGATCATAGGCTGCTGCCCTTATACTACTGATTACAACTACTAAGAATATTATTGTATTAAAATAATGTAATATTGCGGAGCCGTGGTGGCGCAGTGGTTAGAGTGCAGTATTACAGGCTAATTCTGCTGACTGTCGACTGCCAGCAGTTCAGCAGTTCGATTCTCACCAGGCTCAAGGTTGACTCAGACTTCCATCCTTCCGAGGTTGATAAAATGAGGACCCAGATTGTTGGGGGCAATATGCTGACTCTGTAAACCGCTTAGAGAGGGTTGTAAAGCACTGTGAAGCAGTATATAAGTCTAAGTGCTTATTGCTATTGCTATCACACTACATTCAATATGTTCTTTAAGCCAGAAAGTCTTTTTTTTTTTTTACATTATAATTGATCTCAGATACACTTGCATAAGCCAGAAGGCGTTTCCTTTGTCATTTGTATTTCTTCCTTTGGAATAAAAATGAAAATGAAAATGTGGCTTCATGGTGATATTCCTGCTGTGGATTTTAAAACAGCGAAGACAAATTCCTGTATTCTTGCCTGCAACCACCCATACTTTACAAATAAACTCTATAATGTGCCTCAAAGATTATTAGTGCAACATTTGAACAAAGTGTTTTCTCAACTAAATTATGCCCTGAGATATATAAGCTGATTTTTTTAAAATATAAATCACTGGATTTGTTGATCATACAAATCTAAAAGCAGAGTTTAATCCTGTAATTTTAATTCATACATCCCTCATATAAAGATCATAAATATGTAAATCAATTCCTTAAGAAAAAATGATGAGGGTTATTTAGTCATTGAATAGTCTGTTCTATAAATGAGTTTTATTACAAATATTTACTAAGCTTCAGTTTAATGCATATTGATGATAATGTCCTGTATTTTGGAGCTCTACTGTGGCTTGTCTTTAGAAAATTCCATTAGAGGCTAAGTCTGAAATATGATGTAAGTGCAGAAGGAATCTTTTGTATTTAAATGCTTGTGGGTTTGAGTAAAAACTGGAAAACATAAGTTGCGTTGGGTAGTACTCAAGTTCTTAAAGATCCACTGATTTTTAAAAAATATTTAGAGCAATATTAAGTGCATATTTACTGTGTATCTGTAGCAAAGGTGAACATAAGCAAGTACTGGAGCTAAGAGGTCTGTAAGGGGCATGCATAAGCACACCAGCGTGCCTACTGTCCCTGTCCTAATGTACCCATATATTTGTAAAAGTTCTTGTACTCATAACCATGCTTGTACTTATATATTCACAAACATGTTTATACTCTGTTTATACTTTGTTCATAATCATATATACGCCTGACAAATAAATAAATAAATAAATAAATAAATAAATAAATAATAAACAAACAAACAAACAAACAAACAAATAAATAAATAACACCAGACATGTTACTTGAAGGAAAAATCACAATGTCTCCCACTTATTTTGGCCATGTCATGTGGGGGAATTCACTGGAGAAAGCAATTATGTTTGGAAGAGGCCTCCAAAGAACATGATGGCTGGACACCATCAAAGCAGACACCACCAAAAGCATAGAAAATCTCAAAGAAGCAGTGCAAGATCAGAAGATGGTGGAGAGACCTGGCCCATAGAATCACTAAGAGTCAGACATGACTAAATGGAGAACATCATCAACAACATCAATGTGGGAATGACCTTGAGAGACCGGGAAGAAATGCAGCCAAGGGAATGGTCAGATAAAGGGCAGCGTAGCCCACAGCAGAAATGTGGACAGGGCAAGCAACTCAGAAGGAACCCTCTCTAGATTCCTGGACTGTAACGGAGACAGAAAAAGAGAAGTACTATCAGACTTTCAAGATTCTGTTAATGTGACCATACAGTGAAGTAGAATTAGTTCATCTGGGTAACGTTTCCTGTCTGGATTACCTTACAAAACTGGTAGTATCAGAGTCCAGCTTTGGCCAAAAGCCTATGCAGGGAAATCTAATATATTGCCAGCCTCCTCCCGAAGGCTATGAAAAAACAAAAACATCTGAATCCAGAATTAGCTTTTTCAATGACTTGAATGCATGTGAGGGACAAGAAGCTTATAGGCTGAGCACTGTTGGCATTTCATGTTCTCTGCATTTTGACAGAGCTTGGACAAGTACCTTAGTTGATACAGTTATTCATAACTGTTGTTGCACTTCACACCTGTTAAAAATAATAAGACGAATACAGTAATTACATATATAACTACACTAAAAAATGGTGTGTGTTCTGTATTTGTTGTTGTTAAACTGAATATTAGATAGATAATATTAAGTAGAGCCTTCTCCATATCCCCTCCATAGCCCTCCAATTGGCAAATTTGTGCTAATAATGTATTTTCACATACTTTGCTCTATGATAGACTGAGCTCAAGACCCCAAAGCATTCAAATCCACAAACTTCCCACCTACAATTTTTGGTGAAAACCCATTGTAACAGAACATAGTTTTTGGTTTCCACTAACCCCTGCTTAAGAATTTCATCAAAAAAAAAAATCAAGATGAAGGGCAAAGCATCTCCACCAAGCTGATTATCCTTCTATGCTGGTTTCTTGGATGGGCAACAGTCATCCTGTCCCAGAAGATAATCAACTTCAGCAATAAGTTATCAAGTCTAGCTTTAGTCAAGATAATCGGCATTATGGTGTGTTTGGGTTACAAGAGTATAAATTTTTACAGTTTAGTTACAACTGCATTTGCCACTGAACTGTTCTTCATAATTCTTCTTAGGATTTCTGGCTAAATATTCTGCCATGTTTATGAATCAATTAAGTATTGCAGTTGCATATGACAACTCCAAGATCACCGATGATTACATTATAACCATCAAGCTTCAGACAGGTTCCCCTAACTCATCACAGTTGCCTCTGCCTGTAAGGTCCCTCAAAGCAAACTCTTAGCAACATTTCACCCAAATTCCAAGGATTTCAACCAGAGGTGGGTTTCAGCAGGTTCTGACCAGTTCTGGAGAACTGGTAGCGGTAATTTTGAGTAGTTCAGAGAACCGGTAGCGGAAATTTTGAGTAGTTCGGAGAACTGGTAAATACCACCACTGACTGGCCCCGCCCCCATCTATTCTCTGCCTCCCGAGTCCCAGCTGATCGGGAGGAAATGGGGATTTTGCAGTAACCTTCCCCTGGAGTGGGTGGGAATGGAGATTTTACAGTATCCTTCCCCTGGAGTGGGTGGGAATGGAGATTTTACACCCACAGAACCAGTAATAAAAATTTTTGAAACCCACCACTGATTTCAACCATTCTGTATATTGCATCTAAAACTATATATTCTAATCATTTAATCCATGCTTTCTCCAATAAAACGATCCTATTTCTGCATGACTTCTGTGCAATTCCATTTTGAGGAAGTCATCCCCTGGTAGAGATGTTTTAAGTGGCATGCTTTTAGGATCTGGGAAGAATTAAATCGTGTAAAAATATATATTCCAATATCCTAAATACTTTTATATGGGTCAGGCCAGGCTATAATGCAGCTTTTATGCTTTAGAATCAACAATGAAGCTTAATATTTTTAAAAAATCAGTAGTTATATATAAGCTGAATTTAAGGGGGAACTGGTATGGGAGGGGGCGTGGATAGGTTTTTAGTTTTTCAATCAAAGCAAACTTAATTTGAAATGTAAATTCTTGGCTAAAATATCACAAGAATTATAACCATCTTAGCTACTGAACAGAAAAATTTGAAAAGATTAAAAATGGCATGTCAGCCCTCCCCCTTCTGAACTATGTGCATCTGTAATGCACAATCACACTGTGTCTTGCTATCAACTTTTCCCCTTGAGAGATATTAAAATCCTTTTAAGAGTCTTCCTTCATCTAATATATAATCCCCTTGAGGGATCTTGGCAATTAACATGAGGGAGTTGATGCTTTAACTTACACACTAGCCAAACATATTTTAGACAATGATTTCATTTGACCAAATTTGCTTGACTATAAATGACAACTTTCTGTTGAAAATGGTAAATATATTTTTGATAGTTATGTCTTATTTCTCCTCAACTTGACTGAACTACTGATCTACAATAAGTAAAAAGTAATTTCTAAATGCAAAACAATTATGGAATAATTTGGTCGGACTATAGTAAATGAGATGATTCAACTCCCTGCACAGTCCAGATTTACGGCATATTCAACAGATGGTTGTCTACTATAGAGATTGGCAACAAATAATAATTTGAATGCTCTTCCTCAGAGTTCTATGTATTCGCCAGAAATCTATATCTGTTACATTTCAGCAATATTTCCCTGAGATTTAATGAGTAGACTTCAGAGTTTTTATATTTTGGTGAAATGTGAAATTTTGATTTTCTTATCAAATGTACAGCAAAATTTTGAAGTCCTGTAAGATTCTCCCATTTTAACATCATTTTGTTTAAATTTGGGGAAGTTGTGCTACTGTTCTGAGAAATAATGAACACTCAGATACCCCATAGAGCATAGGGTGTCAAACTCAATTTCAGGGCTGTGGTTGACTTGGGGGGGCTGGGCGGGTGTGGCTAACTGGGTGGGCATGTCCAGATTGATGCCACTCACTGGGTGTGGTTGATTGAGTGGGCGTGGCCAACTGGGTGGGCATGGCCAACTTGACACCACTCCCCAAACTGCTGCCATGTTTCCTCTTTGCACTGGGTAGACCGGGCCGAAGTCACGCTGGCCCAATGTTTCCTCTTTGCATTGGATAGACCGGGCTGAAGTGACATGGGCCGGCCCCTTACATTTTCCAGGATGGCTCCATGGACAGGATCCGACCTATTCATGAGCCGGATCCGACCACATCCAGCCCATGGGCCTTGAGTTTGACACCCCTGCCATAGAGTGTAACTTCAAGGAAAAGGTTCGTTTTTAATTTGCCTAACAATAAATGCTTAATGTCTAACTATGTAGCAACTCCTAGTCAGACATTGCTGATCCTGGAATGCTAAACAGGAGGCGAATATTAAGGTATATCAGACTTTTAGACTTCATTGGGAAGTCAAATGAAACACCCAGTAAAAAGCCCTATCAAATCATCTCCATACTGTTGCAAGAAGACTACGCAAATACTGATGCGTTCATGAAATTCCCAGGAGCCTTGCTTATCTCAAAGAGATTTTATCTCTTCCTGAAATGCTATATGAGTAGAATAAATTACCTTAACTTTTCTAAATCCAAACTGGGAGCAATGAGAAATCCCAGTTTTGACCAATGTGTGAGCATTGTTTGTACCTTCCTTTCCCTATCTTTTTGTAGCAAATCTTAGCCTCTTTTCTTTATTCTCTCTAATGTATTTATTCTGAAAGCATATGCATACTTTCATCTGACTTTATATTTTAAACAGGGTGTTGTGTCCAGCTCTATTGTCTGCCTTCTGATTTCTCTTTTAGGTTGTGAGTTTGCTTTAATTCTTTGATACGAATTAAGAAAATCACTTTTCCAACAAAAACAGCATCAACAACAAATTGTACTTAAGGTAAAAAGTAAAGGAAAGAGTGACTGTTTTATTAGCTAGAGAGAAGAGATTGGCAGCATCCATAGGCAAAATATATGAGCAAGTTTCTTTTTCTATGCACCTGACTGCACTTTTAATAGATTCTCATTACTGTCTGACCTTAATGATTGTAAACCTGCTGTGTACATCTGCTGTACTTTTGAGCTAGAGGCTGGTTGTGGTCTAATGGCAGCTGGTCTGGCTGTTTTTCTGTTTCCATCTTCAGTGTGGCCAGCTCAATAGATAGCTTCTTCACTGAAGCAAAGATTACTTGCATATTCCACACACACATATATAAAGAATGAAAGAAGCAAACTACTTCTCTTCTTGGGAATATGCTAAGAGCATATACCAAACAGATCGACAGTGGTAGGAGTAGCTATTCCTAAGAGCAGAAAATATCCAGCCCTCAGCTTTCCTGTGCTTTTTCCTGGTCAATTCTTGGAACTCACCTAATTAGTTATGGACTTCTGGACAATGAATTCAGCATTTCTCAAGTCACTGTCAACAGTTTCACTCATATATTAGCTTCCGCTGATTCTGATTAGGCCTCATTTAGGAAACTTCTTGAGTCAGCCAAAATGTAGATTGAGAAAAAACAGGACAAAGAAATTGAAGGACTAATTATGGAATAAGGCGAGTAGAACAAGACGTTTGCCAAAGAAACCTTGCCGGACTGACAGCAAGGGAAGTGATTGTGACAGACTGTATGACAATCTCAAGAGAAAAAATTTGGAAGGACAACAAATGAATGTTCAGCATAATGGAGAAGCCAAAATATGTGAGGCAAGACAGTTGAGTGGTAGAGAGGTGAAGAAGAGGTGAAGAATCTGTAAAAAAAACAAAACCTGGTTAATTCCCCAAGAAATGTACTTCATGATTGTGCCATCCTTCTCTTTGGCCATTAAGGAACAGGGAAGTTGTTCTTGGCAGAGTCTTCACCAAAAATGCCACTGACAAGGAAGTTATCAGTATTTGGGGGTAAATTGTGGCTATCAAAGTAGTTGGAAGAGAACAAAATTGGTGTAAAACTATCAATGTAACATAAATAATCCATCATCTCCCTTGAAACTGAAAATGAGGCAACCCCTTCATGACTAAACCTGAATTATTGATGCAGATGCTCTGCATTAGGAATAACAAGGAGGGTACCCAATTTCAAGTATTCCAAACAGCTTTTGGGTGCTAGGCACTTATAGTTCAGAGAAAGTATGAGAAACATGTTTACTGATTTATACATCTTGAACTAATGTGTGGATTGAAAGATAGTTACAGTTCCAGTTCAGCAATTCTCCAAATGTTCGGCTTTTTAGAATGCATGTTTTATCATAAAACACTGATCGGAATACGTTTATCATGCAATGCATATGAAAGTGCTTGTTGTGTTCCAAAAACATTCATAGAACTTCTGTGTGCTTATTATCATTTTAAAAGGCTGACTAATGAAGAACTAGAATGGATTGAACTTTTGCAAAACTGACACAGATCAGCATTTCCCTGACCATAATTTTTTTAAAGAAAAATTAGACTAAGCAAATATTTACTGCAACCTGACCTAGCAAACTATTAATATATAGGTTGATTTTTTTTAAAAAAAAGCTTACGTACTGTTAATTTTCAAACAAATCAAATGTACTGTTTCCAGTTTTCAGAATTCCACTACATTGTCACCTATTGGCACTGACATCTGAGTGAGCATTTTAAGTGTATTCCTTATTTTTCTTTTCTTCCATTAATGCCATCTGATTCTACTGATGAGATTTATAATGTTGACAAGAAAGGTAAAGATATCAAAATGGCAAAGGGAGAGGAAGAAAAAGGTGAGAAGGAAGAGGAGGATGAAGATGAAGGGTATCTAAACATGGGACACACAGATGTGTTTTCATTCTTATAAGAATCTGGTTATGTAAATTGGTAATGTCACATTGCAGGTGAGGTGAGGTGAAGTCAAGAAATCACCTTCCCTAAGACTATCTTGTAGATTTCAATGACAAAGAAAATTTTTAAAATATGTTATAAGGAGAAGGACCTTCCTGGAGAATATCTTAAGTGACAATCCTATAACCCATTGAACTCAGAAAGATTTCTTTTTCAACAACATGGATGTTGTCAGCTTTTCTATACATGCTGCCTTCCAGATGTGGAGGTCCTACAAGCTTGAAGACCTGGGAATTGTAGTTCCATACAACTGGAAGGCATAAGTTGGGGAAAATTGTCCTCTGCCCAAATGAAGCTAATGAAAAAACATCAGCTCCATTTACCTGGGTAAACATAATTCATAATTTTGGAATGCATGGCAGTAGCCAATCCTTATGAGACCTTTGCAGTGTATCTGATTAGCATGTCCCACAGCACTGGTACAAGAGAGTTAAAAGGATTATGTGTTCTATTTCTGAAGTGCACGGATCATATTTAGCTGAGTAATTTTTCCTAGCTGGAAAAACCTGTAGTTCCTCTTCACTTTGAAATGTTTCAGCTGCTTGCAGACAAATGCTCATGTAGGCATGTGTAACTTGTTTCTTCTCCACAATATAGTCCTGCTGGCTGAAGCAACGAAATTTGGGGTCAAAATAATAGTATCCTGTGGGAAGAAAGTGACACAGAGCCATTTTCTTGTGGAGCCAAACTTCATAATATATGATGTCAGCAGTTTATCAGAGGAAAGATTTGCTTGCTTCTGGACTAATTGCACGATATGGAAAAAAACAAAACACAATTACACCTAGATAGAAGATGGTAGTGCAGTACATCTTAAGAGAAATAGAAAGACTTAAAGACTACTATGTTTCCCCTGGTCCTTCTTTAATGTTTTCCTTGAATATAGACTGATAGACTGATTTCTGAATGTATTAAACATACATGGATATTGGCCTTTTTTAACAGTGTCATTCCAAATCACCAATCATTTCTATGTAATGATGCACAACATGATTTAATTAATTATATAAGTAGATGAAGGATCAGCTGAATAATCAAAAACTAATTATAGGTTTAGAAATTTGGGCGAGCTCATAGCATGCCAATAGTACTTCACCCCATTGACAGAACCTGACCCAATATGGAAAGTCAGGAAAGATGGATAAAATACTTTTGTTTTGATCAATGATTGATTAGTTTATTTGTGCTTAACTCTAACTCTTGGATTAAATCAAGAGATTGCAATTAGAATCACCACCTATAATATGTCTAGTCCAAATGCAATATGTCTACCCAGACAATCCTTCTACCCACCAACCTAATACATTGAATTTGATCTCACTGAATAATATAGTTAAACTAAAATAATCTGCTATTTAATAATCAAGCCAAATAGTAATTTAATTACTAATAGGATTTTCAATGTATTTGATGTCAAGAGTAGACTTTTTCCTAGTGAAATGTAATCTGTGACGCTGACTTAAAGACAGAAACAGTGAAACATCAGCTATGCTGCAAGCTTAACTGTTGGATAATAAACTTGGAACGAGAAGTTCCCAATCAAGAAGAAAAGGCACTCATATGATAGAGATGTAGGAGTGATGGTTATTTTCAAAGTTCAAATGTTTCTAGTTTCTAATGAAGAAACATGTTCAGAAATGGTTTGCCCTTGTCTTCTTCTTAGAGCTGAGGGAAAGTTGTGGGCTTAAAGTCACCCAGGTGGATTTGTGCCCAAGGCAGGACTAGAACTCAGTCTCCAGGTTTCTGCCCTAATGTCTCAAAGACACTAAATGAATCAATGGATGAATAACATGGATATCTGTAATAGCATCAAAGCTGATGTGAGTTCACTTGAGTAGACAGCTTATTTTGCAAAAACAAACAAACAAACAACCACATAGGCAGGGCCAACTAAAAGACTGTTAAGCCTGGAGAGAAAGAGTAACTATTGAATGTAAATTATCTACATTATTGACCCCTCTCCTACTTCCTAGACAAGATGGCTTATTCATACATTATATCAAGCTTTGGGATCAGACTCCATTGAGATTGTTTCCATCATGTATATGTCTGCATGTGAAGGATCAGGTTCAATTAAACTGATTTATTGGTAAAAGACTATGCACAGGAATCTTCTCAACTATCTGTCAGCACCTGGTTAGAATTAGATAAGATTCAATAACATTCAAGGGGGAGAGAGGGGATTGGACTTAGTTTACTTGTGACTACATAGGAATTCTAGGTTGATCCCCCTTTTCACTCTGCCCCCAGGCTCTGTGATTTCGTCTCCTACAGTATTTGCAAGAGAAAGAGACAATGAGGAAGGTCACAGAGAAAAAGTCCACTTCTGATGACCGCTAGATCATCTCCTTAATGCTTCCAATACTGATTTCTGATTTGAATTGAAATGCCAACCGTCTCATCATTTTTCTGCCAAGTTAATGATATCATTTCAGGTATCTTCAGTTAATCTTGAAGAAAATGATTCATTATGAAGTCAGTATTAGTTATCTTTTCCTACATGAGTGCAATCATTAAAGGGAGGAAGAAAATCTAATGAGATTATTTTTTCATCAACAATATATAAGTTGAACTAATTACCATTTAATTTAATTTTCCCTGCTTGTGAAGATTAGAGAGCAGAAAGGTGGACATTTTCATTGCTTTATTAACTCCCTTGTGAATGCATGTGTACTTCAGCTTCTGCTTTGTTCTTTTTTAAAAAAGCAGTGGTTGTGCCCTCTACTGCTTTGATACTGGTTTAAAAGTAATCTAAGGGGCAAGACTGAAAGACTGAAGTAATGTTTAATGAAATAAAGTTCTTATTCATAAGACTGCATGTCAAGGAAAACTGAGTTGCTTGTCCTTTTGAATCAGTTCTTTGCTTCTTCTCTATAGTTCATTGAATCCCGAACATTGATGTCTCTTTGGAATCAATGGGACTTAGATCTATATTGCCAGCTATGGACTGCATCAAAAATGGCTAAATAAAAATAAAGATGCCTTCAGTTATATATCCCAATTGAAGTTATCTATGGAAGTCTTCATGTTGAGGAAATGGATCCTGGGTTTTCCAGTTAACCATGATCATGATATACTTAAGAAAGAATTCCTCCTTCAAAACATGCTTATTTATTCTTTTATCACCAAAGATAAAATACAATACAAAAGGGGAAAAAACCAAACTAACAAAAAGTCAACACTAACAACAACCAAAAAAAAAAAAACCCCATGTACAAAAAAAGAAAAAACCCAAGTATCAAACACATCTAATATTAAACAGGAGAAAAAAAATCCACCCCGGCTGAATGCTGAAAGATACATCAAAAATATATTCTTCCCCCTTTACATTACAGATCTACAAATAGTTATAAACGTTCCCATCTGTATCTTACAAAAATGTTATATTCCATAAACAAATATCCTTATTGTGGAAATCTATTTATCTAATAATCGAATTGACCCAGCATCTGTTCATATATATCTAGGGAAGCCTTGGTGTTGAGGAAATGGATCCTGGGTTTTCCAGTTAACCAACATCATGAAAGAAAGAGTTCCTTCTTAGTTTCCCTCCTGATGTTGATTTCCTCCATCTTCTCTTCTGCATAATTGATTTATTTAAGCCACTTTTGCCCACCTTGAGATGACAACAGATTGCTGCAATGGTGGGTGAATGATGTATTACTCTTTGAAAATAATGAGGAAGCACAAGAAGACCATTATCGGTGGGTGAAACAGCAAACAGAGTCAGGTGATACTTGCAGCTGTTCAGTTCCTCTGTGCCAGCTTGTGTATTGCCATTTCATTTGCTGTTCAGTTTTGAAGAGACTCTTAAAATCAGCCAAAACATTTGAATGTCTAATAGCTATTTTTCATGGTGCCATGAAAAATCAAAAAGGAAATAATTAGCATCAGTCTTTGGAAGTAAGGCAATGGTATCTGTCTTAGTCAGAAGAACGTTTGGAATATTAACAAGATGAACAGGGGGAGGGGGATCACAATCTAACTATATATCTATATATAGTTATATCTATATAACTCTGCTAATATTACTGAATATATGGAATGTAAAATCACATACTACTCTTTGTTCTCTCAAAAGCGAAAACGAACAATAAGGTTAACTTGAACAGGGAAAAATACTCAAACATTGAAATCCACACCTAACTATGTTGCCATTCAGTGTGAAATACATTTACTTGGAAGTAAGTCCCATTGATTTTAGTTACAACTTTCATTCCAGAACAAATGCATAGGTTTCAACTTTAGATTCCATTTTTACTATGTATGAACTATTATTTTTCTGTACTTTGGACTGTGAAAGGATTGAAGAACAAGACTTGAGCTAACTCATAGACATTTTCTCAACTTGTTTGAGGTAACTGAGAAGTCCTACTTCAAGGAATTTCTTCTACTAGGTCACATACATTATCTCTATGACAGATAGTGTGGTGGAACAAGAATTTAACAGGATGTATAATACTGCTTCATAATGGGAAGCTCAGAAGCTACTGCTCCTTTTTACAATGCTTCTCGTGAGGACTTTATCTAAGAGAAAGCTAAGAGAACTCTTACTACATAATTACTCAAAAAAATGAACCATTCCCTGTAGTGATAACACTATGGCATATTAAAATTTGACTCTGTTTAAAATGGATCAGTACTCAATTCATAAAAACTATAGCATCATCCCATTCTAGACCCCAAATGCTCTTTAGACAAAGATCTATTTTCATCAACATCTGGAAGGCTATCATCATGGAGGATGATAATCTAGCTCCTTTTGAAAGGTTGTTTCATAGGAAAAATGCCATTATAGGAAATCATCTCCAGGCCTTGGCTTTTCATAGCTAACAAAAATGGAGACCCGCTAGCAGTTTTTCCTCAGGAAGAATATACATAATAGGTCACCATAATTCTATATAGAGATATAAAGGCTCTGACTTTGTACTACAATGGACAATTGGTCCTTTTCCTGTCTGTAGTTAAGATTCTAATCTGGGTGAGTTGTGTCTGGGACTGGGACTGGGTTCACCACAGGTTTCCAAGGCAGTTGTTCTCTGTCTTTTCCCTTTCTGGACTGCTTTTCTTGCTGGCTTGGGTCTAGGAAGATAAGACAATTGTCTTTGCATAGGAACTAAGAAGGAAGATGCATTAATGATGTAATCAATACTGAATGATCCTCATTCCTCCTAGGGCTCCAGGAAAGTGTTTCCCAATCTTGGTAACTTGAAAATGGTGTGGAACTCCCAGAATTCCCAGCCAGAAGTCCAAACCTCAAGTTGCCAAAGTTGAAAAACACCAATCTAGGGAATGGCAGCAATCAAGGCCTGTAGTTTGGCCCTTGTAACCAGCAGCTGCTGGAAATAGCAGGTGGGTGGCTATGGAGAGCATGAGCACTAGAGCAAATTTCCGGAATCATACAGTTTTGATTAATATGTGCTTAAAAACAACAGTCACTATGACAGCACCTCCAGATGAAAAGCAATATAGAAAAAATTGTGCCAGTCCCTCTCACTTACCTCCCAAGCTGTGGTACACTATCTCCTTAAGCAAATGTTCTTTCACTGCTTTTTCAACAAACATTTGTAGAAATATTTATTTGTCTATTCTGAAATGTTTATTTAGCTTTTCCTGAAGAAATGTTTTACTACAGCATGATTTCTATTTAGTCTTTTCCCTGTTTGACTGTTGTTCAGGTAGATCAACTGGATTGCCCAATTCTATGCTTTTCTATGTACTATCCTTTTCAGATCTTTTAATTTTACACATCTTCATCTTCACATATTTTATTTCTCTCTGACTGCTGGACACCAATTTTGATTTGATATGGAGTTCAGCCATAGCAACTGCAGCCGCATTAAGACAGGTGCTGGGCCAAAAGTTGTAAGGGTCCTGGGCAAATCCTTAGGAAAATAAAAAATAAAAATGATAAAGACAGTAAGAAAATATGGCCATATGAAAACGTGGTCAATGGAAGTATCGGTAGCAGGAAACCTGTAATGTAAGCAACGGTGACAGAATCAACTGAAGATCCAGGGGTGGGTTCCTACCAGTTCGGACCGGTTCACCCGAACTGGTAGCGACGTCATCCGAACCGGATCGGTGGTTGCCGGTCCGTGGGGGCCGCCATCTTTTTTTTTATTTTTTTCCGAATTTTTTTTTTTTTCTTGGCATCCTCAGAAGGTGACTTCCAGCCCTGTGCCTGCGGTCGCCATCTTTTTTTGGCTTTATTTTTTTTTCTGAGCATGCTCAGAAGGTGACTTCCAGCACTGTGCATGCGGTCGCCATCTTTTTTTGGCTTTATTTCTTTTTTTTGTTTATTTTTTCTGTGCATGGTCTTTAATGGTTTTTTTTAAAGGATATTTTATTGTTAATTTTTTCAGGGCATTTCGTTGTTTTTAGAGAAAAAATTTTTTTAAAAAAATATTGTTTTTAGGAAATGTTTAATTTGTAATGGAGTATCCTGCTTTTAAGTGCAGGTTGGTCCTTGACTTAGAACTGTGTCACTTAACAACTGCAGGGATGCATGCATCTTAGCATCTCCTGGGATTAGTCCAAAGCAGGGGTCCCCAAACTTGGCAACTTTAAGACTTGTGGACGTCAAGTCCCAGATTTCTCCAGCCAGCTTTGCTTTAAGACTTGTGCACTTCAACTCCCAGAATTCCTCAGCCAGCTTTGCTTTAAGACTTGTGCACTTCAACTCCCAGAATTCCTCAGCCAGCTTTGCTTTAAGACTTGTGCACTTCAACTCCCAGAATTCCTCAGCCAGCTTTGCTTTAAGACTTGTGCACTTCAACTCCCAGAATTCCTCAGCCAGCTTTGCTTTAAGACTTGTGCACTTCAACTCCCAGAATTCCTCAGCCAGCTTTGCTTTAAGACTTGTGCACTTCAACTCCCAGAATTCCTCAGCCAGCTTTGCTTTAAGACTTGTGCGCTT
>QLTV01002694.1:2620424-2632129 GCA_003457575.1 Thermophis baileyi
CACCCACACACACTCACACAATCCCCAAGGTTTTATATAATATAATATAATATAATAATATAATATAATATAATATAAGAATACAATACAATACAATAACCTAGAACTAAGAAGAAATCTCCTGACGGTTAGAACAATTAATCAGTGGGAAGACTTGCCTCCCGAAGTTGTGAATGCTCGAACACTCAAAGTTTTTAAGAAGAGATTGCACAACTATTTGTCTGAAATGAGCAGGGGGTTGGACTAGAAGACCTCCAAGGTCCCTTACAACTCTGTTATTCTATTCTATTTATTTATATAAAACTGGTTTGTGTTATCGTCTCTGACTCCATTTGGACACCAGCCATGCAATTCTCTGACACATTTGCTCTCTGCTAGCCTCCCCAGTTTGGGTTCATTTACCACCCTGGACCAGTAGTCGGTTCTAAAACCCTTTACTACCAGTTCGCGTGGGCGCTCACGTGTGTGACGCTTCTGCGCATGCGCAGAAGCATCCCGGGTGGGTGGGCGGAGCATCCCGGGTGGGTGGGCGGAGCATCCCGGGTGGGTGGGCGGAGCATCCTGGGTGGGTGGGCAGAGCATCCCGCCACTGCCGCTACCGGTTCTAAGAACCGGGCCGAACCGGGAGCAACCCACCATTGCCTTGGACCACTAGCCACATTTTGTCCCAATACTGCTTATGAACCCAGCCTCGATGATTACTTTATGGGGTAAGGCAACATGCAGAACCAGCTAATTGAATTCATTGAATCAGCCATGAGCCAAGTAATCATGTCTCAGCTATCTGGGTGATCATGGGCTCTTTAAAAATGGACAATAAATTGGAAATGTCTCTGGAGAAAGATTAGATTTACCAACCAGAGTGATTTCACTCTTCATAATGATGTATCAAAATCATGTTGGGATCCTTTGGGCTTAGAGCAGGTTTCAGGCTTCAGAAACCCCATGAATACCATCCAGAGGTGGGTTCCTGCCGGTTTGGACCGGTTCTATAGAACCGGTAGCGGGAATTTCCTCCCGCTCACCGAACTGGCAGTGATGGCCGGCTGGACACGCCCCCAAACCGGCTCTCTCGGTGGCGCCATCTTGTTCTTTGCTTCTGTGCATGCACAGAAGCTATTTTTTGCTTCTGCGCATGCGCAGAAGCTGGGTTTTTAGCACTGCACCCGCGCGGCGCGCCCATGCGGTGTGCCCGCGTGGCACGTGAGGAAGCGAACCAGCAGCGAGGTAAGTCAGAACCAACCCCTGATACCATCCAAAGAGCAGTGTGGCTGAACAATGGTGGTCAGCGAACTTGGTACATTCATGGGCAGGACTGGTCTGTTGAGTGCCCTTTTGTTTTCAAAAAAGCATCTTTAAAGGGAAAAAAACTAGAGAAGCTAAAATTCTGAGGCGCTATTGGATTTTTTTTCTCCTCTCACATCTCTTCCATTCTTAAATGTTTTCCCATACTGCTTCCTTCTGCATTCAAAATGTTTGTCAACTCAAGAGTCTGAACTCCAGAGAGAATAATACAGCTGAGAAGAAGGAAAGATTTGGAATGGATAAAGAAATAATTACCACTGCTCCCTGCCTAAAATGGCTCCCTAAATTCCTTTAAAACAATAATTGAACAAATGATAAAAATAGAAACAAACAACCCCAAAACATAATATGCATTAGCATATAAAATAAAATTATCCCTTTAGGTTTCTTAACATCAGTTAGTTCTTCTTATAATACTTATGAGTATTATTCATAAATGATTGATTTCCTAGTTACGTTAAGTTGCGTTAAATTACTTTTGCTTATTGTCTTCATGGAGGATTTTGTTTCAGATGCAGTTATCCCATTTCAGATCTCTTATGCCCTTAAGGGAGAGATAAAGTCTCCTTCAAGTTGAGTTCCACTTCTGGTAACTTCATGGACTTATCGGTATATTTTTCTGCAAATGTAGGTGTGAATCAATGCCCAAACCCATCAGCCAGCCCAAAGTTTGTTTTCCAAATAAATTCTCACAATATTTTGTTTTCAATTTATTTTTGCTCCCCAAAGATTCTAATTCTATTAAGATTTTCATGACTATTACCCGCTACATCTTTAACTCAAACTTTATCCATAACATTAAGTTGTCATGCGAGCATAACTGCAGATAGAGAATTAAAGGAGCTTCTATTAGTCATATAGCCCCAAGTTTCAGAGAACTAACCAAACCTATAAATAAAAGAAAATACAATTATGCACTGCCCGGTAGCTATTCAGAATAAAAGAGTATTCTTTTTGATATGGAACTTAGAGACATGATCAGTTTTATAGAATTTATTTCTTTAAAAAAATGAAACAAGGTAATAGTTTGACATTTCCAATTTCGGAAAATAGTTCCATATCTCAATATTTAAGAAATATCAGGGGGTACAGCAAACTATAATTTCTCATCTCTTTTGTTTATCTTTTATCAACAGTTCTATCATTATTGAATATATAAGAAGCACCTTCTGAAAATGTTTCAATGTTCCAACCAACTAACAAATGTTCTTATTATCTAGAAGAGAAGTTCAACTGCAGCTTATGGGCTGCCATGTTTGCAGTCCTCCAGAGTGCACACATAAAGACAATATTACACATTTTTTTGCGCTTGAGTGGAAGGTTTCAGAAGCTGAAAGAACCTTAAAGATGCTTATGACATCCATTTTGCCCTTTGAGATATCTGAACTGCCACAACAGAACCTACTTTTGGAAGGCTGTCCTCAATGGATCACAATGTGGCCCTTGAATCAACAAAAGTTGATCCAACTAAGCCTGTAGATCTCTTACATCATGTTCTTAGGAGAGTAGAGAACCTAAGGTTAGCAGAGCATGATAAAGGAATGTGCTGGCCCTATCAATGCCACTGATAGAGTAAAGAATCTCCACAAATATATCACCAATAACCACATCCGACACCAATATTGAAGTTATTAGTGCCCAAGGCATTGAACTGGTTACTCTGGCACTCGGCTGGCAAAGACTCCAATAGTTAAGAATGATGCTGACACCTCATTCCTGTTTCTAAGTCTTTTGGAACTTAAGAAACCACATGGATTCATTACTTGTGAGGATAATGAGATTTGAAATGGGAGTATTGGAGAGGATGGTACTGTAGTGAAACCATAAAATTGTCCTCCACCTCCACCTCCCAGTAGTCAATGCTGGTTGTATCTGAGTGACATATCTAACCCACAGTAGCTGTCCAGATTTTATTCCACTATGATGTTGAAACTCATCCACTGGTTAGCTTGTGATTCAGTGTGTCATTGTAGAAGCAAAAAAAACAACAACCCACGGGTAGTTCTTGACTTACAACTGTTCATTTAGTCACCGTTCAAAGTTACAACAGCACTGAAAAAAAGTGACTTAGGAAGGATCGTTTTTACTTACAACCGTTACAGCATCCCATGGTCACATGATCAAAATTTGGATGCTTGGCAATTGGTTCATATTAATGATCGTTGCGGTGTCCTAGGGTCCTGTGAACACCTTTTGCAAACTTCTGACTAGCAAGGTCAATGGGGGAGGCCAGATTCACCTAACAACCGTGTTACTAATTTAACAACTGCAGTGATTCACTTAACAACTGTGGCAAGAAAACTCGTAAAATAGGGCAAAATTCATTTAACAATTGTCTCGCTTAGCAATGTTGGGCTCAATTGTGGTCGTAAGTCAAGGACTACCTGTAGTAGAAGGCAATACCCAGGGTGATGTATGTATCAAAACACCCATCCACCCACATAAACACAAGCACACACACATCCTACCTCACCCAATGGGGAGATCTGCAGGGATATGTATTAAAAAAAAGTCAAGATGGACATTGTGACTGTGCAACTGGAGCCTCATGCTTTGCTCATGCATGTGATATTGATGCATAGAGGTAGTCCTTGACTTACAACCATTCACTTTGTGATTGTTCAAAGTTACAAAGGCACTGAAAAAAATGACTTATGATCCATGCTTGCAAGGATCATATAATTGTCACGGCATCCCCATGGTCATATCATCAGAATTTAGGTGCTTGGCAATTGGAGCGTATTTACAACAGTTATAAGATCCTGGGATCCCATAATCTCCATTTGCGACTTTCCCAGCTGCCTTCTGATAAACAAAGCCATAGGGGGAAGCCGGATTCATTTAACAATTGCATGATTCATTAACAACTGCAGTCATTTGTTTAACAATCATGGCGAAAAAATTATAAAATCAAAGGTGACTCACTGAGCAACTGCCTTGCTTAACAAATGGAAATTCTGGTTCCAATTTTGGTCATAAGTTGAGGACTAGCCATATACATGGAAGGGGCTTCAATCATATGAATGCAATTGCCATCTTGACTTTTTTGACACCCTCCACCCCGCCTCTATGGACCTTGCTGCCAACATACAAATGTCTGGCCAGGTCCTAAAAGAATGACATTTCATCAAAAATGTTGTTTGGTAGCAGATTTCCAATAAGAGATAATCACACAAGTATTTATCATAATTTATTAAATTGATTTGTTACCTGACTCTCAGCAACTCTAGGACAATTCCATTTTTGCTTATTTCTTTGCAGTTTGTGTATTGGTGTATTAGTCATCTAGTCTTCCAGTTGCTTGTAGGGTTGTTGTTTTTGAACATATCTTGTTTATTTTTCTCTTTTAATTGTAAGCCATCCAGAGTCACTGAGGAGTCAGACACCTCTAAATCTCTCTCTCTCTCTATTTACTTCTCTCTCTCTCTCTTTCTGTAGCTGCACTCCATTACACAAGCTCAGTTTGCTTTGTAAGAATGCTCCCAGGGACAGGATTCTCATTTCTCATCTATTTTTGAGAGCATCATGTCCATTTGTTTCAGATAAGGTACTGTAGGGGGAGAGCTGAGATAGTCTAAGGTGGCAAAAAAATAAAAATCAGGAATCTGAGGGAGGGTTTGTGGAAGGAAGGGGAAGACAGGTTGGTTATGCAGATGCAGTTTCCTTGTTTGGTGGGTAACTGAGTCTCAGTCAAGTCACTTTATGCATCTTATGAAGTGAACTGCAACTCACAAAAGCTTATGCCTTTTAGCAAAATGTGTTAGTCAGAAAAGGTATTGTCAGATTCTTGATTTTTTTTCCAGGTAAGGGGAATCCTAGGGAATGGGGGACTATTTATTTCATTTAGTATTTATTTATATCCCACACTTATTATTTTTATAAATAACTCAAAATGACAAACATATCTCATCCTCCTCCGTCCTCCCATTGACCATAGCAGGGCCCTGTAAGATGAGTTGGACTGTGAGAGAGTGACTGACCCAAAGTCTCCAAGGTGATTTTCAGGCCTAAGGCAGAATTAGAACTCCCAGTCTTCCGATTTCTAGCCTGGTGCCTTAACCACTAGACCAATCTGGCTTTAATTAAAACAGTTCCAAACTTGGCAACTTTAAGATATGTGAACTTAAGCTCCCAGAATTCATGAGCCAGCATGCTAACTGAGGAATTCTAGGAGTTGAAGTCCACACATCTTAAAGTTGCCAAGATTGAAAAACTGATCTGAAACATCAGTTTTCTCCTCCTTCAGTTTGAAATATCTTGAAGTATTTTACAAAGTTACCTAATCACCTAATCTTTATCTGACCAAAAATCCTCCACCAACCCAACAATGAAACCAGAATGCAGAAGGAAAATGAGTCAGTGAAGGAAAAGGAAAACAAGAGAAAACAAGATAACACCATTCTATTAGTGGCTTCCAGTACATGCAAGGATGCTTAGAGTGGCTCAGGTCGGTCAGTCAGTCAGTCAGTCAGTCAGTCAGTCAGGCAGTCAGTCAGTCTGTCTGTCTGTCTGTCTGTCTCTCTATGGTTAGCAATTCCCCCAGCTTGGTGTTGCCAGGAAATCTGATCTGTTTTCCTTCCATACTCTTCCTTCCATTCCCATCATTTATGAAGATGTCAAAGAGTACTGGGCCTAAGACAGAGCCTTGGAGTATCTCTCTCTCTCTCTCTCTCTCTCTCTCTCTCTCTCTCTTTCTCTCTCTCTCATATTTTGAAGTATCGGCGATGACGTCACGGGGCGGGTTCTGTCGGTGTCTCCGTGGACGCTGCCATCTTGTATTTTGCTTCTGTGCATGAGCAGAAGCCAATTTTTGCTTCTGCGCATGCGCAGAAGCTATTTTTTGATTGCTGCAGGCACGCACATGCGCACGAAGCACGCACGTGTGCCCAGCGCGACCCTGAGCAAACTGGCAGCAAAAGGATCCAGAACCCACCCCTGGTATGGGTCTTATCTCAGGGACCATGATGTTCCAGAAGACAGGAGCCAATGGCAGAAAAGGCTGTTCTCCTATATCCCGTCAGCTGGAATTCCTTGACTTTCAGGTCCTCAGCATGCCCCTTCTGCTGGCGTGGCGGGGAGGGCACTGGGATGAGACAGTTCCTCGGATAACCTTGACCCATGTCATGAAGGGCTTTAAAGGTAAGAACCAACACCTTGAATTGCACCCAGAAGCAAACTGGCAATCAGGTAAACCAAATTTATATGGCAGCCCATCTCCTTTTCTTCTTGCTAAGTTTCAGCTATAAGTTAAAATCAACATGCATCAACATTTACTATTTATTTCCATAACAAGGCTTTAGTCAGTGAAGAGGAAGAGAGGAAGGAAAACACATTAAGCTATTTTTTATGTACTATTAAAATTCAGAACCGTGTAATGCTTTGGTGCAGCCATGTCAGATACAGAATAAGTGCTGTCAGGATTCTGTTCAGATTTCAAAAGCTTTCAAATTGAATTTCTGGCTGGGCTAGACAATCTTTAATCATGTGTACATTTAATCTGCAATGGATTTGTTTGTATTAGAGCAAATATTATGGAACCGCAGTGTTAAAGAATCAAAGTCTCTTTTACCAGAGAACAATAACTCCAAAGGAAAGTTATTTGCATATGTATGTGTGTCTCTTCACACACATACATTTATCCCTCTACAAAGAGCCCATGAGACAAGGTGGGGCTAGAGATACAATTGACTCTATCTACCATCATGGCTGGTCGTGGGGTTTTACTGGTTGGGGCTGGTGACAATTTGCCCATAAAACTCACAGTTTTTGCTTCCTTAGACTGAAGAAATACTTGCTATTAATGGGGATGCTTTTTGAAATCATGCTGTCCAGATTGCGGATAATAACGTGTTTGCTTTTTGAATGGAGAAAGAATGCCCTCAGTTTTATGCACTTTTGCACAAAGGTTGAAGAGCAGATAAAATAACAAGATTGGTAGGTGTAATGGGCTTTGAGGATAATTTTGAGAGACAGGAGGAAGAGACAACAGTTTGGTAACAGAATCCAAAGCAGGAAATGAGTAAGGAGAAAGAGTTCTCTGGAACATAAAGGCAGGAAGGGAAGGATGCATTCATACTCTTGAGATTCGAGAGCCACAGTGGCGCATTGGTTAGAATGCAGCATTGCAGGCTAACTCTGCTGACTGCCAGGAGTTCAGTTCTGACCGGCTCAAGGTTGACTTGGCCTTCCGTCCTTCCAAGGTCAGTAAAATGAAGACCCAGATTGTTGGGGGCAATATGCTGATTCAGTAAACCACTTAGAGAGGGCTGTAAAGCACCATGGAGCGGTATATAAGTCTTAAGTGCTATTGCTATTCTTTGAGGCTACTGTACTCTTTGAGGCGATCCAAACCAGGAAACCAAAATTATGAATACTAATATTACTTTAATCAGAGTCTTCCAAGTGTTAATTTTGGTCCTTGCTTAATGACCCACAATCCTCACTTAATGGCAGCAATAGTGACTGCTGGGATTGCATTGCAAAGTGATACAGTCATGTGATGTCAAGTTTTAAAACTGTGTCACTTAGCATTGGAAATTCCAGTCCCAATTCCTAATTACCATTGTTAAGTGAGGGTTACCTGTATCACCTTGGTTGGTGAGACCAGTCTGCATCAGATCACCTTTTTGCTCCTATCTGTAGCACTTAAGCCCGTTATAGAGAACATTGCTCATAGATTTGAATGCCCTCAAGTTAATATTTTACATGCTGTCCATAGGAGTACCTTAATTTCCAAATAGTCAGTGCCTGATAAGGAAAAAGAAACAGCAAATATAAACTTCCAGAATACACAAACAGATTCATGATTCCATTTTTGAAGCATTATTTTTCTGGCAAACTTATGAAGCATGTCTTGGACTTATCCTGACAATGGAATTTCTCTTTATATTTTCCCCGCTACCCCTCTCCCTTTATTGAGAATATTGCTTATATTGTAAATTTCAGTCCTTTCAGCCTAATATTTTCCAATTGTTCCATCTATATATTATAATCAAAAATTTTAGCCACTGTACCATTCATAATTTTACTTGTTCTTCTTCTCTTTCAACTTTTAATAAATGTTTATGCATTTAGCAATTAGATGATCATAATTTGTACACAATTCTATTTTAATCTCCACTGTACAATGTTCAAAAATATATATTATTTGGTCTGCTTTAAAGCTTTCTAATAATTGTAAATGAGAGAACCATTGACAAGTATATTCCTCTGCTGCCAGTTCTTCTCTTGATTTTATTTTACATTCCCTTTGACTAAATTCTAGTATCTCACAGTGAGTTAGCCATTGGTGTTCCCCCATCATTTCTTGTCTATAAAACGCTTCTTGTTCTGACAGCCACAAAGATGTTTTTGGACACAATCTGGGTTTGTGTCCATTCCATATTATCAGTATGGCACTTCTAATAAAATCCACATTAACCTTGACTTTGTTGTACCACAGATACCCGTACCTCAATTTCTCATCAGCACCTGTTCTTTCATCCAAACCAAACAACAAGTTACAAAATACAATTTTAAATCGGGTAAACCCAATCCTCCTTTTTTTCTTTCCATCTTGTAATGCCTTATATTAAACTTGTGATTCCCCCTCCCCCACCACCCCTTGCCACATGAAATTCTGGTTCATTTCGAACCAACTTTGTCTCACGGCATCTAGAATTTTTTCCCCAAGATTTTTTTTAAAAAAGAGAGCCAAATTATTATATTTAAAAAAAAAAAGACTATTTGAATATGTGTGTAGGTGCGGGTGTATGTATATGTATATCCTTTAGTTTTTACAGTAGGTTCTGTTTATGAGCAAGGCAGCGACCCATTCAAACCTTAAAAATTCTACATTGGCCATAAATATGGTAATTTTAACATTTGCCACCTCTTTCTCTCCCAGAAGTGATGCTCTCAGCAGGCCTACCATTTTGACATTTTCTTTCGTTTTACAGAGATAAGCTTCTTCCCAGAGGCCCCAAGCTATTAGCATTCATAATATTAATTGCCAAAAATTACCAGCTTCAAGAAGTTTTTATCTAACAAAACTGCTCTGTGGCTACCTCAAGACAATTTAGTGCCATTTATGTCTCAAGCAAACACTTAAGAATGTAAATAAGAAGAAGCCCAGAGGATAATTAATATTTAAAAAGCAAAATGTCATGCTCAGCTAAGCAAGTTTCTTTTTAAAAAATCCATAGTTTTCTTTTCTACTCTCTGCCTTTTTAAAGTCACATGTTCCTCTCAGAAATCTGTCTGAAAACTTACCAGAGTAAGTTACAATTGATCAGTATGAAGTGGTTTACTGTAAAGTACTAAAAGCTGGCCAAGGCCTGAAAGTTGCCTATGCAGGGGGGAAAAATAACAACAACAAAACCCTTTGACAGAGCACTTCTATTTAATGGGCTGCATTTCCAGATAATTGTGCATGGGATTTCAACTTGAATTTGGGAAACATCTAACATATATATAAAAAGTGAAAGAAAAAAATTATTTAAAAAATCAGATGTTGGGTCGATTCGATTGTTAGATAGAGACCTCCTCATGTAAAATATTTGTTTATATATCTTTCTTATTAAATAAGGATAAGAACACTTATAACTATTTGCAGACCCATTATGTAAGGGGAGGAGAATTTATCAGAGGTTTTTTTTTTCAGCATCCAGGCAGGGTGGATTTTTTAAATGTTTAATGTTGGGTGTTTGGGGTTATTCCCCCCCCCTTTTTTGTACACATTTTTTTCTTTAATTGTTGTTGTTACTGTTGGATGTATTTTTTTCTGTTTTTTTTTTCAGTTTTGTATTTTATTCCCAATAATAAAACATAATAAATATATATTTTAAAAAATAAACATCTGTGCTATATTGGGCAGTAATTAAAAAAAACTGCTTTAAAAGTGAGTGAAATTTTCATGCTGATACAGCCCAAATTGCATAAGACACCTAGATCTGCATTGGACAGGCCTCAAAACAACTGCCAGTCAAAATCTCTACATAAGGCAATTATTTCTTCTATCATGCGCATTTTAGGCCTGGAAGCTGGATAAAGATAGCCCCGTGGCCCCAAATTCTTATCTATGTCTAGGAAAAGAGAAATTCCTGAACTACTGCACTGTATTTCAGATTATTTCCATTTCTTGATCCCTTGCCACAACAACCAGTTCATTCCCAAATTTGGTGGCACAGTAGGAAGAAATAGTTAAATCAACAGCAAGCAGTATCTTAATTTGAGTGAAATGTCTTGACCCCACCCTTTTGTCTGCCCCAGCCTCTCTGCCCCCATTATTGGGCCTGCAACCCTTCGTGTGTCACTCAGGAGCCAAAGGTTGTTCTCCACGCACAACAAGATTGCTCACACTTTCGGCTGATAGTCGGTGGTAGGTAATGAGCTCTTTGCACGAAGAATACTAAGGTGTACCAAAGGGTCCAGGAGCTTGAGTTCAGTTTATACCTCTGCTAAGAGATATCCCCTTTACACTTCCTGCCCTTTGACACAATGAAAAAGCAAGTTGAGGCATCAACTGACTTCATTGTTTTTGAAATGAGCACTTCTATTACGGATGTGTTTTAAGGCACAAGGACCCTTATGTACCTGGAATATTAATGACCAAATGTTGGGAATAATAATAACACCAACAAAAAAGCTGTCTACAATATTGCAAGCTATTTGTCTTTAAATTAAAACCTCAGAGACAATACAAGTCCTAGAAACTGGAAGATGTAAAATCATTTTCCACGAAGAGTCAAAAGATAAACTGAATGTTTCTGGAACATTTGTTGTCATCAACTCAATGGAACAGGTTTGAAAGGCTCAATTTTGGAATGCTTGACAGATTCCCAGAGCCTCCATGGTTAACATCTGGAGAATTGAACATGGCCATAGATAGCTCTTTTTAAAAAATGGTTTGCTTGTAACTGGTTGTGTTAGATAGTGGGTAGAGATGACAGGAGACAGACTTCCAAAACAGCTCTTTATTTCAGCTCTTGTATCAGCAACCAGCAAAGAGCAGTCTGACAGCTTGCCCTTTTATAGGGAGCTGTCAGACAGACCAGCCAATAGCGTTTGAGCTTTTTCCCGCTCAAACGCTGGACCTGGTTGGAACCATGTAACACAGTTTAAACAGTTGGAACATAACACCCCTCCCCTCCTGGATGGAGCTGTCCAGCATACGTAATCACACAGGTAGGCGGGGCGTCTTGGAGCCCTACTAGACCGGCGCAATTCAGTTGGTGGGGAGGCGGCGGCCTGTGCGGACAGGTCTGCTGCCGCTCCAGGNGGAGCCCTACTGCAATTCAGTTGGTGGTGAGGCAGCGGCCTGTGCGGACAGGTCTGCTGCCGCTCCGGGGCTCGAGCATGGAAGCTCCTGGAAGGTACTGGGTGTGGCCTCTACGGCCGAAGGGACCGGTTGACCGGTTCGA
>QLTV01002694.1:2648739-2665680 GCA_003457575.1 Thermophis baileyi
AGATAGATAGATAGATAGATAGATAGATATAGATATAGATATAGATATAGATATAGATATAGATATAGATATAGATATAGAGAGAGATATAGATATAGATATAGATATAGATATAGATATATATCGGTATATATATTGTCTTCTGTAGTCTTCTTGGTTCAGCTTTGTTGCAAAAGTACTTTGACTGGTGTAAAAGTACTTTACTTTTAAGCTTTAAGTTAACATCAGTTAAACAGAAAGAAGATTTTCTAAGTAGACTGAAGAAAAATAGAACATAGAATAACAGGGTTGCAAAGGATATTTGGGCTGAATAGCCTTTTGCTCCCCTAACTTTTGTAAAAAGTTAGTTTTACATCTATGGTACTACTTATTGTCAGCACCTGTTTGGACATTTACAAGCAATAAACTATGAAGATTTAGATCAAGGCAACAAAGGTACTCCTGGAAGCAAAGGTACTCTTAAGTGCCATTCATCTAATGAGCAAATGAGTCTCAGTCAACAAGCTGAAGCTGCTTCAGTTCTTCTCCAAACTAACAAAGCTGCTTGAAATTATTTCAGAATATAATGAGCTATAATCAATTACAATTATTCATTGCTGGACATCTTGGCCTATTATTCAGCCTGGTGTAAGTGTAATTGTCTTATTATAATGATATGAGTTGAGAGAGGTTCATAGAGATAAGGAGTCTAATGTATCAGAGACAATTACGTTCCATTCTCCATTAGCCCAAATGAAGTCAGCTCAGTTTTCATTAGTCACAACCTATGACTTTTGCTTGGGAGAGGAAGAAAAGAAAAATGGCTTGGTGCTGGAATTGTTGTATTTGTGTCTAGTTTGGGCCGAGTGCCAGCCCCTTAACAAGTAAAACCATAGCACTTGTAGAAGGCCAACCTGTCTTTTCTCCTCCAAAAATCAATCACAAACTACCAATAACAAGCCTGTTGCCGTGTCTTTTTTCTGACTTGAGTGCTATCTGGTTGCTATCTAAATACATTTTCTTCTCCAACTTATCAATACTGGGTATCTAATTCACTTTATGCCTGATACAAAAAAAAAACCCTAACAAGGTTAGTACTTAGTTTTTTGTTATAAATCCATGCATACACCACTCCTGTGCCTTTCAAAACCAATTACAGTGTGGCTTTACTTACTGAGAAGAATGATTTGTTAAATACTTGGAAGAGGTAAGCATCAAAAATAATCCTTGTTAAAACACTTTGGAGTTCAGCCTTTCCCCCACTTTTTCTCAAAAAAACCAAAAAACCAGCCAATCAACCAACCTTTTAATCTTGTCAAAATTGTTACATCAGCTGCACATATAAACCTCGCGATGCTAAAAATTTTTTTAAAAATCTATAAACAATGATAATATAGTATTCTAATAGTAATTCTTATAGTACATAAGTATGTATGCCTGAAAGTCGGGGTTATTTATGCAAAAGAAGGGCATAACCAAAGTAACTGCAGTGCAAAACAATGCATAAGGGCTCTATTATTGTTGTTATTATAATTCTGCTCATGATGAGATACCAGGATGAAATTTGTCCTTCAATTTTTCAAAACTTTTCTTCTTTTGAAATAGAATTTTCTACTTCATTCCCAGGATAGCAATAGCAATAGCACTTAGACTTATATACCGCTTCACAGTGCTTTACAGCCCTCTCTAAGCGGTTCACAGAGTCAGCATATTGCCCCCAACAATCTGGGTCCTCATTTTACCCACTTCGGAAGGATGGAAGGCTGACTCAACCTTGAGCCTGGTGAGATTTGAACTGCCAAATTGCAGGCAGCCGGCAGGCAGCAGAAGTAGCCTGCAGTACTGCACTCTAACCACTGCGCCACCGTGACTCATTGGTTTAGAATTTCTTTTAGTTATTTATTAAATTTATATGCCGCTCATCTCCCCTACAAGGTCAGTCTGGGCTTATTGTTGAAGCAGGTGAAAAAAGAATTAAAAGATTAAAACAAACAAATATTAAAATATTATTAAAAACTGTCCTAAAACCACACCTACAAGAGCCAAGAGATGGGATGGAGATGAGATCTACGTGGTTCGGTCATCTCCAGCAGTGAGTGCTCCCCTCAGGGCCCCAGGACAACCAGCAAAGCCGGGTTTTGATACCCTCCTGGAAGGTCAAAAGGGAGGGGAAAGTTCTCACCTCTGGTGGAAGCTCATAGGGATGAGGTTATAGCAGGAAGTGATGCTTATGAGATTACTGTGCAAAGGTGATGAAGGTAATTGTTCTGCCTTACATTACTCTGCAGGCTCTCTGGCTGCCCTTGATTCCTAATATGAAAAAACTTTGTGGGAGTATATCACACACCTGATGTTTACTCTGCCCTGGAGGATTTAATTGAAATAACAGGATCCAGGGAAGCTGTAAACTACATGAGAAATAATTGTACAATGCAAAGTAAACACACTTACAAGGTAAATGCACTTACACATACCTCTTGGCTATCTTGTAACTAATATAAATGCGGTGACTGTACATATATCCATTAGGATTTCACTGAATTATTTTTCGTTGAGTTAGATTAGGATATTGAAAACAAAATTCAGAAGATAATTTCACCACAATGCTAGAAAGCCACAATAGGAAGATAGCATGAGGAAAACATTAGGAATTTAAGAATATTATTATTCAGTTAAATATGTGATTTTTTTTTGCTAAGATTTATGCCAAGACATGGTAAAATTATTATTTTTTCCTTCAAAGTTCATAACCTCTCAGTAGTAAACCTAATGGAATTATTGTTGACAAGTGAAACAAAAGTATGGATACATATCCTTTCACAGTCCTTAGCAATGCACATTTTTTTTCCAGCTATTTTAGTAGCATAAAGTGACTGTTCAATAGAGAAGAAAATTCCCTATTGTATTCCCTGGATTGGCAGGGATAAAGGTCTAAATAGAGGGACTGTTAGGGTCAAGGAGGATTCAGATTTAGCAGACCCAAGAGTTATCTGGCATATTTCATTTTGTGTATCTCATTCTACTGACCAAAATAAGATTGGTGGTATTGGGTGAATTACAAATCCTCTAAAGGACCTCTAAAGCTGTCCTGATGACCCCCCCCCCAAAAAAAGATATCTTCCTTTACAATTGGAGAACTATTTCCACCTTCCCTATCTATTGCAGTTGGCCTAAGATAAAGTACCACTGAAATTGCCTCAGTAAATATTTCAAAATTTTAAAGATATTAATCCAGATCCCAAAAAAAATCTAACCATTAAATGTGGAGTTGAGGAAGATGGTGAGTGCCATGATTCATACCTTTCTGTATATCACACATCTACTACCATATTGTATAATATGCTGGTAGCCATCATATCCTCATCCTCCAAATGCCCTTCCCTGCAGGACATATATTATTCAATAATTTTTCATGGTAGATAAGAACATTTCTAAACAATGCATTGTTCTCCATCAACCTACTTAAAAAAATAAATTCTAAAATGGCCTATGGACTTATGATAGATTCCTATTTAATTTTAACTACAAGAATCTTGGAAGGAAGAATGTGAGTGGTGTGAGGAAAGCATAGATAGAAATGCTGGAGCTCAAAGTGTCCTATTCCATGATGTCTCAGTTCTCCATCTTGAGTGGGCGGCCATATACATTGAATAAATAAATACCTGGCAGAAGCTATCCAGGCATTTAGCATAGTATAGTTAAATTATAATCTTTATGACACATTAGGATGAAACCATTTTAAACATCCTTGATGTTTAAACATCATGCCCTAAACATGCCCTCTGTCAATGTGTAGATACAAAGATTTCTACATGGAAAGATTAATTACGGTGTTCACTCCTCTCCCCACCCCACCCCCTTTTTATTTATTTTTTTACATAATAGTTATGTAGCCTTGGAACTGGACATGAGTAACATTTCTGTCGTGAGAAACGGCAATGGAAGAGTGTGGATGACCTTGGTGGACAAGGGAAAGAGATGATGCGTAGGGAAGATGAGACAAAAGAGGGAGGGCCCCACAACACTTAAATGTCAGAGAAAGAAACTTAGGATAGAAGGACTTGCCCTAATTGAGCAGATGATTAAATGTGGTGGTGGGAAGTTTGTACTTTCAGACTTGCAAGATTCTGTTAATGTAGCTGTACAATAAAGTAGATTTACCTCATCTAGTCCTGTTTCCTGTCTGGTTTACCCAGGAGAGTTGACAGAAACTCTGGCTTCCAATGTAACTCCCATACCATCCTCTTCTCCATTCACCAATTCCTCCCCATCCACGTGATTGGAAAAATGAGGAACCACCTCTCCTTCCTTCTGACTCAGAGTGGCAGGGAAAGGAATGCCCTCCCCTCCATCTCCATGACAATCGGTACTGCTTCCTGTGGTATCCTATCAACAGGAATGCTTGGACAGTCTTATCCCCTTTCAACTTTGGCCTTCATTGGTGCCTGTCTTTGCTTGCATCTAGCAAAACATCCCTACCAAGGGTGAAATTCAAAAATTTTCCCTACCAGTTCTGTGGCCGTGGCTTGGTGGGCGTGGCAAGGGAAGGATACTGCAAAATCTCCATTCCCTCCCCACTCCTGGGGGAAGGATACTGCAAAATCCCCATTCCCTCCCCACTCCTGGGGGAAGGATACTGCAAAATCCCCATTCCCTCCCCACTCCTGGGGGAAGGATACTGCAAAATCCCCATTCCCTCCTCACTCCTGGGGGAAAGATATTGCAAAATCTCCATTCCCACCCCACTCTGGGGCCAGCCAGAGATGGTATTTGCCGGTTCTCCGAACTACTCAAAATTTCCGCTACTGGTTCTCCAGAACCTGTCAGAACCTACTGAATTTCACCCCTGGTCCCTACCTTCAGAATACATTGCCTCTCTCTTATGGCAAAATATTTTCTGATCTGGGAGGTTGAGGCACATCAGAGAAGTCTTTCTCCACACTTGTCTCCTCGGTCATCCTATCTTCTGTCTTCCCTTCCTCCCCAATATCCAGATTGGTAACAGCTGCAAAACTAACCAATCAGGCACTTTGAGTTTGTGTAGATACTTCAAATAGCAATGGTAAAAGAGATGTATGTGCGTAATACACTCTCTTTCCAGGAACACGGACCATCCAGGTGGCTTTTCTAATAAATCAAATGCTCAAGCAAATCCCTCTTGTGCATATTCCAATCTCTTCCAACTCAGTAATGCTCAAGATAACTTATCCATTACTGGGTTGGAAGAGATTGGGATATTGTGTCCAACGTTTGGAAGACTTTTCCTTCCTTTTTTTGCTAGTTATCCTTTTCAGCAAACTGACTTCATTGGGGGGGAAAAACTTACCTATGAGAGGTTTTGAAAAGAGGATATTGTACAACATTTACCATATTTGACAGGAGGTAGAGGAGGAGAAAGGGGAGGAGATCTGCAGCACGAGCAATTCTTCAACTGCAGAGGAAAAATACAACATTCATTTCAGAAAGCATATGATAACTGATGTAGATTTATTGTTTACAAATGAACAGTAAATTATGTTAGCTGTTCTGACATGTTTGGGGGCTAAAGTGCAGCAGAATATAAAAACTGAATGATTAGATTACAAAATTACTGTGAAAACTTTGCCAGGATGTCAGCGAGGTTGAACCCCAAAGGATGAAAATGTTGGTTGTGACATGAGGACGTTCTCCAATTACTGTGAAACTGAGAAATCTGAAATTATATATATATTTTTCCCTCAAATTTACCTTAATTTATTTGAAAGTGCTGAGAGTAATTAGAGGTCAGCTGTATGCTGCTCCAGCCCCCCCGCTGGTCATGTGATCCCCACAGCAGCATTTAATTGGCTCAACTCAGTGTCGGGAAATACGTTAATTTGAAATGGCATACAGTTCAGCATTAAGTATCAACGCAGCAATTTCTTTTACAGTGCAGACTGAAGCTGAGGCTGAATGAAACGGAAGGAGAGCAGTGTTTCATTGGTGCCAACGTGGTCAAATTGTTTGTTTTTGTTTCGAAAACAAAACTGGACAGGACTTGGCAGTATGATGAGAAGAAAGTCTAGGAAAGTAATCTCGGGAATAAATTGTCAGTCCTGTTTCCTAAACAGGGTGAAACCACACTCAATAGCAGTGACTGTGAGAGGGATCTTGGAGTCTTAGTAGACAACTATCTAAACATGAGCCAGCAGTGTGCAGCGGCGGCAAAAAAGCCAATACAATCCTAAACTGCATTAATAGAGGGATACAATCTAGGTCTAGGGAGGTACTAATACCACTCTATAAAGCCTTAGTTAGACTAGAGTACTGCATCCAGTTTTGGTCACCACACTACAAAAAAGACATTGAGACTCTAGAGAAAGTGCAGAGGAGAGCAACCAGGATGATTAGGGGTCTGGAAACTATAACATACGAAGAGAAATAAAAAAAACTGGGCATGGCTAGTCTAGCAAAGAGAAGGACCAGGGGAGACATGATAGCAGTGTTCCAATACTTGAGGGGCTGCCACAGAGAGGAGGGGGTTAGGCTGTTTTCCAAGGCACCAGAAGGCCAGACAAGGAATAATGGATGGAAACTAACCAAGGAGAGATTCAATCTGGAGATAAGGAGAAACTTTCTGACAGTGAGAGCGATCAACCAGTGGAACAGCTTGCCTTCGGAGGTTGTGAGAGCTCCAACACTTGAGACTTTCAAGAGGAGAATGGACTGCCATTTGTCTGAAATGGTGTAGGGACTCCTGCTTGAGTGGGGGGTTAGACTAGATGACCTACAAAGTCCCTTCCAACTCTATTAATCTGAACCAATTCTGCCAGCTAATCAAGCACATGCAGACACTGTAATCTGGACTGGATGACATTAAGCATTATTTTGCTACCACACAAAATTAAGGACGCTGTCCAATAGTTCACACACATTGTTAAGTCTCCTCTATTTGGTATTGGTATGACATCTTCCAATCTGTTGGCCACTGTGTTGTTCTCCAGATTTGCTGGTATAGTTTGATCAGAATTTTTCCAGATTCCTCTTCTGATGCTGATTGTATTTCTATAGCCATTTTATCAATCCTTGTATCCTTCTGACTGATCAAACATTCAGTCAATCAATCAAAACTATATTTCAGTCATAGACCAGCATAAGAAATTGTAATACTCCTCTGACCATCTTCCAGTAGTAGAGGTTCTTTCAATGTTAGAGGTTCTAAGTAGAGAAAATCTTCTAAGTAGCTTGGATGTTACTATACAGAATTTCCATCTTTTTTGATCCTTATATTACTGTCAGCTTTTCTGCATCCTTTAGAATGTTTGTTTAATTTCTGGATACTCCATCTGTTGCTTTTCTATGTATGTAGCAATTGTTTTGGTAGTTTGAAAGTAGTATTAGCAATGAAGAAATCATTAGATTGGTAGAAATTGATAAGTCATTCTCCTGTTTCATTTCAGTTTCCTAAACGATGTGCCTCAACTACATTTCCCTCCATATTTTCAACTTCAGCATTCTAGTTTCCATCCACAAACAGCATATCTGACTTACATATTCTGTTAATTTCAAATTGAACTTGACCGTAAAACCCATTAACCGCCTCTTCTTCTGCATCAGTATTGGAACATAAACTTACCTGTCATATTTAAGGAGTGTCACAAAGTCTGGTTTATATTATTTGGTCATTGATTTCATTGTACCTTTCCTGGATATGAAAGTAACACCGTTCCTTATTGGTTTTTAATATCCTGGATAGTAAACAGTATGATTTTTCTGAGTGAAATCATCTAGTCCATTTCAATGCACTGATGCCTAGGATGTTAGGGTGTAGTCAGTTTGTTTTATTATTCACTGTTTTGCGTTTTCTCATGTCCGTGTTTCTTATCATTCCATGTTTCCATTGTAATTGTCTTTTGTAGCTTTGGATTTTCTTTTCTTCCACAGCACAATCACTAACTAGATGACCTGAATGCTTTAATCCAACCATGTCATAAACATCATTAGTATTCCAAAACATCTGTGCCTGTTCTTCAGTAGTATGGTCATTGCCATCCTGAGTGGACCATCATTCATATTACGTATATCATCAATCATTTTGCTATCCATGAAAGGTTCTTTTTGCAAAATGCAGGAATGATTTACTTCTCCCTCATAAAATGATGCCTTTGCTATTGTCATTAACATGTTTGTCTATCTCCAGAACCTTTCTATATTACTGTTGTCAGATATATTCTCCTGCTTGCTTTAGAGGGACATCTAGGATGATCCTGGGTGACTCTAGTGGATCGATTACACATGCCTCAATTACAAACTTACTAACAAGTAGCCGATGGAATTGCTTCAGAACAGAAATAATATGTACATAACAAAGTATCCCATTTAATACCCGAGTCACTACATTCTTCATCAACTGCAGGCACAACAGACATATAAGGCATATTATAATAATCCAAATGGGAGTTTGCCAATTCATGGAGTACAGTAGCCAGGCTATTTGTTCATTAAATGGAATATGTAACATACTATATGAGGGTAATAATCACAGTCTGTCAAGCTGAGGAAATCAAGAGACCAGACAGTTCAAATAAATATAGGTTTATTGTATGCTAAAGCTCTCTACAAGAATTTGAACTACTAACAGTCAAAGCAAATTGGTAGTAGATAAAGGTCAATGGAATTCAAGGTGGGCTGGTCTTAGATCTCTTTGGGGCACGAAAGACTCAAGGGACTCAACAGAACTGTTGAAGCTTCTTCAATGAGAAGTGAAACATCTTCTTCTTTAAGCGAAAACCGGTCCAGTTGCCTTCTGAAAAAGGCACCTCTGAGAAGGGACTAAAGACTGATGATCCATTTGACCCCTCCCTTGGGCTCAGCCTGGTCATCTCTTACACAGACCTGAAAACAGAAATTACTTGGACTTTAATGACAACAGTAATTCTAGGAACATGACTCAATATAGTATTTGGGAAGTAGTGCAATTTAATTTAGAATAAACAAATCCCTCAGTTCTTGTCATTCTTGTGAGGTGGATCAGATAGGAAGCATGGTCAGATGAGTCAATTCTCTTTATTGTAAGGTTACATTAGTAAAATCTTGCAAGTATGATAATATATCTCTTTCCCCATCCCCTTACAGCATAGGAAAGCAGGAAGGATTCCTTTTGGGCTGCTGTTTCCACCCACATTCCTGCTGCTGGCTAAGTTGTTTTTTATCTGACTGTTCCCTCAGCTAAGTCCCTTCTCCCTGTCTCCATGTCTCCCACATCCATTAGAGTTATTGTAGAAATCACCCTATCCTAGAGTATTTTTCTTCTCTGGGTTGAATTTGAGTTTCCTGGTTTCCATCCAACCTTTCAGGCTGCAGACTCTGCTTCTGAATATGTACACCTTCTCTTGGTTCAAACTCAGTTGAACAAAAAGGACAAGGTTTTCTCATGGTACTAATGATGATGATGATGATGACATTATCTATTCAGTTGTGTCCGACTCTTGGCGATTCTATGGTCTTTCCACGTCTTCTGTTCTTGCACTACTTTTGTTCATCATACTTTATCTAAAAACCGTCATGACCATATTTAAGTCTTACTTAAATGTTTGAAGAGATCCAAAAGAAAATAGCATCTTGCAATAGTCCATCACAACAGCTAGACTTTCAAGGCATAATGGCAAAATGGATCTCTCCTCACTTGTAGAACAGAATACCCAAACTACAGCACTGTCCAAAAGAGCATCATGCTATCAAAAGACAGAGATTAAGCAGAATTAGTAAAACTACACTTTCTCTATTTCTTCCTACAAAGGATTATTCTTTTAGTTTGCACACTTATATACCACCCCCCTCCTAACTGACTGTGTATATTTGTCTTTTTATGTATGTCTGTATCTCCATCTCTATTCCTTAAAAGAACTAGCAGCATAAAATCCTTTTTAAAAGAACCTCAAAATTGTCTATGTATGGATATAGGCCCATAGCTATATAAATAGATATAAGGAAGAGGCTTGTTTCAATCTCACTGGCAATTTGTTTGATAGAATATAATCTAATTGATAATGATAGAATTTACTATTGATGCTACACGTTTCCATAGCAGAATCTTCAGAAAGTGCTCTGCCACAGTGTGTGTAGTAGACTATATGAGAATAGGTAATCTTATAAATAACTTGGATGTAAGGACTGTAATTTTTGAGGGACTGCCACAAGGATGAGGGGGTCAAACTATTTTCCAAAGCACCAGAAGGACAAGAAACAATGGATGGAAACTAATCAAAGAGAGAAGCAACCTAGAACTAACGAGAAATGTCCTGGCAGTGAGGAAAATCAACTAGTAGAATGGCTTGCCTTCAGAAACTGTGGGTGCTCCATCATGGGAGGCTTTCAAAAAGAGATTGGACAACCATTTGTCTGAAATGGTATAGGGTCTCCTGCTTGAGCAGGAGGTTGGACTACATAACCTCCAAGATCCCTTTGAACTCTGTTATTCTATGTTCTAAGCTGCTTAAGCCTTTGTAGTTAAAGTGAGCACTTTGGATTATACTTATAGAATTACTGGCAATTGGTGTGACTTCTGAGAAGCCTAACTGTTACCTATGCTGCCACCTTCTGCAACTTTCAGACCATCTTCAAAGCTGATCTACAAGAAAGCATCTTGTGATCATGCAAATTTGAAGTTACTAGAACATATGTCTCCAACATCAGGTCTCTCTCTACCAGGGGTGGGTTCTGCTTTTCTTCGCTGCCGGTTTGCTCAGTGACGCACCGCGCGGGGGTGCACACTTTGCACATGCGCAGTGCGCTTCACGCGTGCTTCGTGCGTGCACAGTGCTTAAAAAAGCTTCTGCGCATGCGCAGAAGCAAAAAACAAGATGGCGGCACCTACGGCGCCACCGAAAGAAACGGTTCGGGGGCGTGGCAGGCCTGGGTCGCTGCCGGTTCCAGCGACCCAGGCCGCCAAGTTACTACCGGTTCTATAGAACCAGTCCGAACCGGGAGAAACCCACCTCTGCTCTCTACCAAACAGGGGTGCAGATGGTGTGTCCACTACACAGAGTAGATATCCAGCATCCCACAGATTTGAAAATCTGTTCATTAAGAATGAGTGTGACTTTATACAGAACCATCATATCACCCTAATTCTGAAATCCATCTTATAGAAACACAAACAGCTCCCTATTATCCGAATTCCATCTTGGCTTATTCTTTATATCCGTGTCCTTATTAGAGTGTGCAGCAATGCAGATATTCTAGACATTTTTTTAATTCTGAGCTTGCAGAGAAGGAGAAATATTAATGGCAACTTGACTCTAACTCTCCCTATGATGTTCCTTAGCAGTTTCAAAGATATTAAATTACATGAAATAAGCCTTTGTGGGACCTCTGAAAAAATCCTAAGGGGTTAAAGGACTTCCAACAGTATCAACTCTTAATACCAGCGGTGTGCGTGCCACATGATTTTCAAGCTGGATTCTGTACCAGGATTTATACATTTCCAAACCCCAAAGTAAAATACTGAATAAGGAGCACACTGTGAGGTATAACTGAGAAAACTAGTGCATGAATTGATCGTTAACCAAATGCCATGGTTTTCATTATGACTATATATTGCATTCTCAAAATAATCTTAACCCATTGCCATTTCTCTTATTTTATGGCAGGTCAAAGGTCATTAAAAATGGCTGCTCATTAAAAAAAAACTCTGTCTAATGTTGCTGCTTAATCCAATATCAGGATTTCTTTTTTATTGCATAAGCCGCAGGCATCTTTTCTTTACATACAAAACCTGATCTTCAAAGTCCAGCGTCATTATATGACTGACCTACACAGTGGACCTGCTAGAGAAATTTCTTGGCATAAAGGTAGTGTTTTAAAATATTTCAGGCGTTTCTACTGCCCTTGTAATGGTCAAGGTATTCCTGTCAATATTTAATTTGCATTGACTTGATTATAATGCATAATGCTGCTTGCATCTGTCTTCCAATGAAATCTGCAGGCTGGATGTGACAAAAGTCTATTGATACATTTGATTTGGCTTGACAGAAAGAAAGGCGGAAAATGCTGACTTTTCCACATCCTTTTGCATGACTAGTATATTATTAGCCAGGAGAAAAGTGGGACAATATCCTGAAACATTAGTCAATTTCTCCATTTCTGTGCTCATATATGCACCAAGATGCAGATTGATTAGACGGAGTTAGAGCAAAATCTTCGCTGCCGGTTTCAGTAACAAATGTTTCAGTAAACATTTGTTACTACAAAAGCAGGTGTTAATTGATCAAAATGCATTTATTCTGTTTCTAAAACTTCTGATTCCGAAGGATTCCTCATGAGAGGTTACTTAACTGAAAATATAATATTTTACATACTTTATAAAGTCTTATAGAAATGCTGATTCCTCTACCGTGTTGGATTTTTTGTTGTATTTAAGATAAATCTTTTGGGATAATCTATTTAGTCATATGTAACTTATTTATACTGATTTAAATGGATATAATCTAATTTTGGATTCACTCCAATGATCTGAAGGAACTTTCTATTGCATCACTATCTATATTATTCTCATTCTTCTTCCCTTGAATACATATAAACACATGATTTTAGGAGCAGTCCTCTTTTATTTTCTTATGCACATATGTTTCAACAGTTTTTTGCTTGGTTCTTTGGAACATCATTCCTCACCCCTTAAAATTAAATGCTCCATCTTCTTGGTCTCATTTGTTCTCTAAAGCAATATGAGATTCACAGTATGCATTTCTAGGGGTTAGTCAAATATTACAACATTGCTTTTTTTACCTTCCCTAGAAATAATCATGAACTATTATGCTGTTCTTTTTAAAACATACACACCCCTTCCCTCTTTCTATTACAAACATTCCACAGCAGATTTGATATTCATGAAAATCGAAGGACTAAAAACATTTCCTTCAGGATAATCTGAAGCTATGCAAGCTTTGATAACAATGCACTGAGAATGAATTATCATTTCTAAACTATAGTACCCTTCTTCTTCCGAGTTCAAGCATTTCTAAACATCTTTTGTCAATCTTACATCAAACAGGGAATCTGTGGGATTCAAGCAAGAATAGCAACTTCTAGCTACTCTGAGGGTGAATGAATTCAATCACAACCTACTGAAGTCAATAGGGCTGGTGGTATCAGGAGCTTGCAAATATAAAGTACACCAGAACCCTGTGACCCATTGAGTCATCCTTTGAGAGAAAGATAGTGTAGCCTGATGTGACCAAAACGAACACTGAATTTCAGGCTGACCATTTCCCCCCAACATTAGACGGTCTAAGAAGACTATATACCATAAATAGAAATATAATTGTAGTGACAAATGAACTTCAATAATACGTCAATATTTACTTACCTAACCAGTTCAATAGAATGGCTATGGTGGGCAAAAAAAAGCAGTGGCAATGGAAGGGACTTCCAACTTCCTGCTGGCTTCCCCATTGATTGTGAGAAGCTTCCCCCATTGTGAGAAGCTGGCAGGGAATATCAGAAACCAAGATCATGTGGGAGCGGGGATGCTGCAACAGCCACAACATTAGAAACAAAACTGGTCTGAACATTGTGGGAATTTCAGTTCCACAGAAGTAATGGATGCCAGATTTTTATATACATACATACATACATACATACTCTTTAAGTTAGTGAATTTTTGATACCTTTGTTCAAAACCTGGTGCAGTATAATGCAGTGTGCACTATTTGGATTAACATGAGGGTACGAAACAGAAAAAACAGTTAAACACAAAGGGAGTTTTAATAGTACATAGATAGATTCAAGAACACGGGAATTCATATTCTTTAGGAATGGATGAATCAAAGGTTTTTCTTTGCTTATCCAAATTTTTTGCCCATTAAGTTCTTATGAACATTTATCGTGTCATTTTGTATACCACTTTGCGCTATATATATGGAATCATTGCATTAGAGCAGTGATGGCTAATCTTTTTTTCCTTGGGTGCCAAAAGTGCACATGCACGCACGACAGCACACACACGTGTGTGGGGGTTGCACACACATGCACGGGAGGAGCATGGGGGGTGTTGCATGCACATGCGCGGGATTGCATGCACATGCGCAGGGGGTCACATGCCCATGCACAGGGGGGGCCTGCAGGGAAGGCATTCATTATGGGTGTTGGCAACAGGCGAGATCTCTCCAAGATGGTTAATTAACATTGCGCTCCACCAGCTGCTTCCGAGTGCTTTTTGCATGCGCCGCTTGCCTCTTTGCAGAGGCGGCTCCTCCTCCTCCTGCCAGCCTCGCTGTAAACCTCAGGGTTTGCCTTACGGGGGGTGAGAAAGGTCCTGGTTTGGGGGGGGGAACATCCATGGTTCCAGTGACTGCAGCCACAATCCGGAGAAGCCCCATTGGAGCACCGATCAGTTGTGTGCATGGTGGCGGCCAGCGTAAGAGAAGCGGGATGCCAGACACTCAGCTCTGCAGCCCCGCGGAGCCGGTCAGGTGAGCATGTCCTGCGCCGGCAGGGCGCAGGGCTTGCCTTCATAACTTTGCCGGCACCACTGCCTCTGCAAAGAGGCAGCGGCAGCAGGCTGTTCGCACTGGCAAAGAGGCAGCAGCACCGGCAAAGTTATGTAGGCAAGCCCCGCGCCCCACTGGCATGCCGGAAATCGCCCGACCGGCTCCGTGGGGCTGCAGAGCTGAGCGTCTGGCATCCCACTTCTCTTGCGCTGGTCGCCGCCATGCACACAGCTGATTGGCGCTCCAAAGGGGCTTCTCCAGAGCATGGCTGCAGTCGCTGGCACCATGGACGTTCCCCCCAGGACCTTTCTCCCCCCCCCCCGTAAGGCAAACCACGAGGTTTACAGCGAGACTGGCAGGAGGAGGAGGAGCTGCCGCTGCCTCTGCAAAGAGGGTTCCCCCCCACCAGGACCTTTCTCCCCCCTGTAAGGCAAACCCCAAGGTTTACAGTGAGACTGGCAGGAGGAGGAGGAGCCGCCACTGTCTCTGCAAAGAGGCAGCAGTGCAGGCAAAGAGACAGCGCTGCTTTGCTGACACGAACGGCCTTCAATGTGGATCCTGGGCAGCAGGCATCGATGGTATGACCGTTGCGCACGCGCACTAAGAGGAGCTGCCCAGTGGGCATGTGCACGCCGAGAAATAAACTTCCTGTTTCCGGTGCACGCATGCGCACCGGGCAGCTAGTCTTTTGGTTACTGGTGCGCATGTGTGTGCAATGATCAGCTGGCCGGCTGATCTTCCGGTTTCTGGCACAGCCGCATGCATGAAGTCCAGCTGATCATCATGTGCACATGTGCACCAGTAACCAGAAGACTAGCTGGCCAGTGCGCATGCATGCACCGGAAACCCGGAAGAGGAATGGGCGCCGCCGCGTGTGCCAGGCGAAATGGCTCCACGTGCCACCTGTGGCACGCGTGCCATAGGTTCGCCATCACGGCATTAGAGGTTATCTAATCCAGCCCCTTGCTCAGTGTTGGTTCTGCAACAGCATTTCTGATAAATGTCCACCCAGTTTGTGTTTGAAGACCACTTCTGAAGAAAATCTTGCCAGTTCATGAGACAGCCTGTTCCACATCTTGTACAGTAAGGGAGTTCCTCCTGATAGCTCTTTCCTTGTAATTTTAACCCATTGTTTCAGGTTGAGTATAACTCCATTCCTTCTTCTGTGTGGCAAAACTTAACATACACTATTTAAATGCTACTGTAACATCTTCCATCACTTGTCTTTTCTCTAGGCCAAACATAGTTCCTTTAATTGTTTGTCAAATATCTTGCTTTCCAGACTCTTCATTATCTTAGTAGCTGATGCTACTGAAGCCTATTCCCTTTGCCACTGTCCTTTTTGAATTCAACTGAAAACTAGACCCAGTCCTCCTAACAGGGTCTGACCAGAGCAAAGTGAAACACTTAATAACCATGATCTGGACTCTATACTCCTGTTAATGCATCCCTAGATAGCATTTACCCTTTTAGCAGCTGCATCATACCAATGGCCCAGGTTTAACTTAGAGACAGCAAGGACAGCCATGATCCTCTACTACTGCCAAATCAGTTCTCCTATATTTGTACCTTAGAGTTTTGTTACCTAGATACAGAACTTTAGATGTCTTCATGTTAAATTCCATCCTTTTAATTTCAGTCTGACACTCAGGCCTGTTTAGGTTCTTTGAATCTTCTCTCTTTCATCTAAAGTATTAGCTACCTCTCCCACCTTTGTGCCATCTGCAAACTTTTTATGTCTTTCCTCAAGTCCTTAATAAAAGTATTGAACAGCCCTGGGTCCAGAATGGACCCCTGTGGCACTCAACTAGATACAGTGGTATTATAAAGGCCCTATTTTACTATTTTATATCTCAAGGCATTTCATTAAATGGCTTGCTAAGATTTAGGTACACTATATCTACACCATTCCCCTAATTACTAAGCTAGTAAGTCCATCAAAGAAAGAAATCAGGTTACACTGGCACAATTTGTGTAAAATCCATACTGGCTCCCGTATAGACTCTGTAATGGCCTTTAGTAGGAGGGAGTTCAGACAAACTGTGTTTTAATTTTGTGTTTTCCTGGTAACGAATGGAAATAGGATATAGTTTAACTTCTAATAGGAGAGAGAAGAGCAGATCCTAGAATTGGGGGGGAGGAAGGAAAATCTTTAAAAAAATTTAGGATAACATGTTAAAAGGGAAAGAATTTCTTTGTTATGATGTTAATGGATTGTGGATAAGGCAGATAATGTTGCTGTTAATGACACTTAATTAAAATTAATTAATAATTAACCTCAGTAAGTCCTTCCTATTTATTGATCTTCCAAGTAAAATTATGTTGAAATTTACTGTTTTTTTATAGTTTTCTTCTTCTGGTTTTTGCCACATTCTCAGGGAACTTATTTTAATCTACTTTTAGTGAAAATTTTAAATATATGATTGAGGATTTTTTTCCCTTTCCTTTCCTTTCCTTTCCTTTCCTTTCCCTTTCCTTCCTTTCCTTTCCCTTCCCTTCCCTCTCCTCCCTTTCC
>QLTV01002694.1:2677637-2707641 GCA_003457575.1 Thermophis baileyi
TGATTGTTTCCTGATTGCTTATTTGTACCCTATGACAATCATTAAGTGTTGTACCTTATGATTCTTGATGAATGTGTCTTGTCTTTTTATGTACACTGAGAGCATATGCACCAAAGACAAATTCCTTGTGTGTCCAATCACACTTGGCCAATAAAGAATTCTATTCTATTCTATTCTATTCTATTCTATTCTATTCTATTCTATTCTATTCTATTCTATTCTATTCTATTCTATATCCATATTCCCAAATTTCTGGGTTTTATACAATCCTATTCATCAGTGTGAATTGTTACAGGGTATTGTTTTCATTTATTTTGTATCAGCATTTACAACAATTTTTTGAATGAATTTTAAGATTCAGAAACATGGTGAAATGAACCCATTAGCAATGACATTAGTTATGTGATTACTTTGATCTCATTTCAGTAACAACTGGTAAGCACATTTGGTTTTGAGTAAATTCCGCTGAAAAATCAATAACATAATTTTTTCTACGAATGTTTGTAAGGACAGATTTTTCATCCTAAATATGAAAATAGAAGAATTACAAAAAATATTGGTGCAACTGTCATTAATCTAAAAGAATAAAATATGACTGTTATATAAGATGATATAGATTGTTTTAGAATTTTCTCCATCCTGTGGATATTTACTCACAATCCATGGATTTATATTTGTCCCACTTATTTTTAAAATGAATTAAATCCTAACATTGTCAGGGTTTCATATATGATATCACAGCATTGCCACTCTGACAGACTGAATTAACAATGTCCAATAGTTCTAATCCAGCTCTAATTATAAGAAAGAAATGGCTACAAATATGGATGGTTTACGACTGCCTCAGAGTAGGCCAGATGAACCCACTTAATATAAGCATGTATTAACATCAACATATAGACATCAGCTTCTATATGAAAAATGCTCATGAAAAAATCAGTGAAGAATATGGTGGCACCTTGAAGTCTAATATATGTTGAAGAGAGACTGGCTGAGGCAGGGGGAGGAGTTAAGCAGGAAAGTAGTCTGGAATCATTATGTGGGCACAAGAGGGCAAGGTCTGACCCCTGCTTGAATGCTGTTGAACCTTATCTAATCTGATCCAGGAGCAAACTGCCAGTCTGGGAAGATTCCTATGAAATAGTCATGAGCAATAAAGTGGCTACTTGAACTCTTCATATGTGGATCTGGTTGTTTGTGCCTAACATTATAGAAATATAGCATTCAATGAAGTACTTTTGAGTAGAATATGATTCTGAAAGAGGAGAGTACCTGTACAAACACCCCTCATTTGGGGAGGGTGTAGGGAGGCAGAATAATAAAGTTAAGTTGAGGAAATAAAATGCAAGAAATGCCATTAGTGACAATGGGTTGCATTGGATTTGACTTAGCCCATTCCTTTTTTTTCCTCATTCAAAATTCTGATCAGAAGATTAATTCAGCTTAGATTGAATTTCAAAGCATATGTATGATAGACAACTGACAGTGATGAAAGAAAGGAGAGGACTGAGAAAATTATGACTGGGTGGAATTGATGGTGTCCCCAAAAAGCAAGAGTTAAGGTAATTACTAAGATCAATACAGGATGTGGTAAAAGCAAGAAATTGTTTAATATAGCTTCATTATTTGTATAATGGCAGAGTATGCATATATGTTGTTAAATAAGCATTCCTTATCAAACTTTCTTCCTACATTCATTGGTGTACTGCAGTGTACAATTCACATCTAAAAAAATCATTAGATTCTGGTCCCCTCATTATTAGCTGTAGATAATTTTCTTTCATGTTATCAGTTTCAGCAATCATCAATCCAGAGGATGGGTGCTTGCATGTCCATTCTACAAATGGATTCCACCTCGGGGTTCATTTATTATCTATGCAGGCAAGGGCCATTATATTCTCAACCCACATGAGAAAGAGCACTAGTCTTCTAATGAGAGCTAGCTTAGTATAGAACAGTGATGGCTAACCTTTTCCGCACTGAGTGCCAAAACTGGAGTGTGCACGTGTGCGCGCCGGAGCACCGGAACCCGGAAGAGAGCAGCTGGCCGGTGCGCATGAATGCGGCAGTGAGCTGCTCTTCCGGGTTCCGTCGCGTGCATGCGTGCTGGCCAGCTGGTCTGGCACGCATGCGCACCGGCCAGCTGCTCTTTGCGTGAAGGCATGCGTGTGCCGGAACCCAGAGAAGCACCTGAGGGTAGAACAAGAAGCAATGGGTGGAAACTAACCAAGGAGAGAAGCAACTTAGAACTAAGGAGAAATTTCCTGACAGTTAGAACAATTAATCAGTGGAACAGCTTGCCTCCAGAAGTTGTGAATGCTCCAACACTGGAAGTTTTAAAGAAGATGTTGGATAACCATTTGTCTGAAGTGGTGTAGGGTTTCCTGCCTAGGCAAGGGGTTGGACTAGAAGACCTCCAAGGTCCCTTCCAACTCTGTTATTCTATTCTATTCTATTCTATTCTATTCTATTCTATTCTATTCTATTCTATTCTATTCTATTCTATTCTATTCTATTCTATTCTATTCTATTCTATTCTATTCTATTTGCAGCTGGCTGCCGCACGCATGCACACTGGACCAGGTATCCAGCGCACATGCGCGCGACGGAACCCAGAAGAGCAGCTGGCACGTGTGCCATAGGTTCACCATCACGGGTATAGAGGTTAAGGCATCAGGCTATATACCAGAAGACTGTGAGTTCTAGTCCTGCCTTAGGTACAAAGTCAGGTAGGTAGCCTTTGGCTTTTTCCAGCCCTAGGAAGAAGATAATGACAAACGTCTTCTGAAAATCCTTGCCAAGAAGTCCGCAGATCTCATCAGTTGCTAGTCCATATAGGATGAGAGTTTAACTCCTTTGGGGGGCATTTTCTTATTTTGGCTTTGCAAGTTGGGGAAAAAATATCAAAACTGTACCAGGAAGTTCAACGAGAAAGAAACAACTACAGCTGTTATCTATGTATTGAAGCAGGAGAAAATTTACCATGGTAAAATTATCTTGAATTGAATACAGCTGTCTGTAGGATCCAAGGTCAAATTAATTGTCCAGATTGTCATCCAGATTGTCACCAACAACTATATTTATGGTTGTGAATGGGTGTAATGGTTTTCTTCCATTGTCCCTCCTTACCACATGAAGATTGGCAAAACACGGGAATGAGGTTGCGAATAAGGCCCGTTTTCTCTGCATTTGGGGCAGTGGTGAAATCCAAAATTTTTTGCCACCGGTTCTGTGGGCGTGGCTTAGTGGGCATGGCTTGGTGGGGGGGTAATGTGACTGGGCGGGCATGGCCAACTTTTTTTTCCTTTTTAAAGCATTTTTAACTACCGTTCTCCCGAACCGGTAGTTTAAAAATGCTAAAAAAAGTTTTTAAAAAGGTTTCGACAATCAACTGTGCCGCGCGATCGTCAGAACCTTTTTTTTAAACTTTTTTTGGTTGCGTGGAAGGGAAACGAACTGAGCATGGGACAGAGAGAGTGCGGGGCTGGCCCTGGCCGCGGCCAATGGCATCCCGCCACGGCCTGCCTATGAAGTCTTCGGCTCTGTGTGCAGTGCCGATGGAGACTCGGGGGTTCAGGTGAGGAGCTAGTGTGCACCCCAACCCTGAGGCGTTGGCAACGAGCTAAAAGGCGCTCGTTTCCCCATCGCTCCAGGATTCAAACCCTCCCCCTAAGTAAACATGACAGGCGACAGGGAGTCCTGTGCAAGTTCTGAGAAAGCCAGCTTTTGGGTTCCTGGGCCCCGTTTAAAGCCCTTTGGGCTCAGGATTTCTACAGGAAGTTTAGAATGGGACTGGCCACCAAGGAGGAAAGGGCCCGGGACTGAGCTTCCCAATCTTTCTTTAGGCAGCCTTGAGCACACTTAAAAAATGAGCCCTTCTGCCCGGATGCTTCTGTCCACTTTCCCACATCCCACCTATTGCTCCTTCTCAATCCGCCTGGACTTTTCCCCGTGCTCTCTCCATCCCACGCTCAGTTCATTTCCCTTCCACGCAACCATGGCGGTGGTGCTCCGGGAGGGCAGGCAGATGTCTGCAGCCAGGTGGGGAGGGAGGGCGGTGAGAGCGGCGGGTTGTTCCAGGAAGGGCCTGGCATTTCCCTCAACTGCAAACGCTGAGATTTGAGATCTACAAATTGTGTTAAAGGGCGAGCTATTGATGGTTGCGTGGAAGGAAAACGAACTGAGCGTGGGATGGAGAGAGCGCGGGGAAAAGTCCAGGCGGATTGAGAAGGAGCAATAGAACTTGCACAGGACTCCCTGTCGCCTGTCACATTTACTTAGGGGGAGGATTCGAATCCCGGAGTGATGGGGAAACGAGCGCCTTTTAGCTCATCACCAACGCCTCGGTTGGGGTGCATGCTAGCTCCTCATCTGAACCCCCCGAGCCTCCATCGGTGCTGCACACGGAGCCGAAGACTTCATAGGCAGGCCGTGGTGGGATGATGCTGTTGGCTGCGGCCAGGGCCAGCTCTGCGCTCTCTCTGTCCCACATTCAGTTCATTTTCCTTCCACGCAACCATCAATAGCTCACCCTTTAACACGCTTTCGTTTCGCAGTGAGAGAAGGAAGAAAGCGAATGGCGGTGGGGTTGCTTCGGGAGGTTGCTTCGGGCAGGCGGACGTCTGCAGCCAGGCCAGGAGGGAGGGTGGCGAGAGCGGCAGTGGCGGCCCCTTCCACACACAGTGCACAGAGGTGGCGAAGGCAGGCAAGGTGGCTCCGGCGCACCTGTTGCTGGGGAGGTGCAGCGATTGCTCAGCCAGGGTGGCCTCAGTAGGGGCTGCATCGGCCTCTCCGCCCACGCCATGTCCCGCTCCGGCCAGCTGCACAACTACAAGTGGGGCGACCTGGTCTTCGCCAAGATGAAGGGCTACCCGCACTGGCCCGCCTGGGTAAGCGCCGCCACCCAGGCCGAAGGGAAAACTCAGCAGTGGCACAGCCGGGCCTGGCCCTCTCCCCGCACAGGGGGGGGGCGGCCGCCGGTGGCTTCTCACTCCACTTCTTCGCCGGCGGGAAGCGACTCTGCAGGCCGAGTTCCCAGAGTGGCGCCAGCGGTCGGCCCGGCCAATCTGCAAAAAGAGGAGGCAGGTGGCCGGGTGGGATGCCAGTGGGCTGCTTCGGAGCCCCAAGCCCTGCAGAGCCGGCCCAGGAGGCCCGGGCCCGGGTAGAAGGCAGCCTTTTCTGCAGCATCCCCCTCCCCTCTTTGGATCGTCCTGCAGGGGGGGCGGGCGCATGTGCAGCAGCTCCGGGACATCTGCTTGCCCTCTCAGCATCTGCATTTCCACCAAGGGCCGCCCACCCACCCACTGGCCGGCCGGGCTGGATGCCAACCTTGGAAGGCAAGCGCGCGTGGGGGACCACTGGGAAGGCTGCAGGGAAGGAAGGCAAGCATGTCAGGGCTGCGGGCCATGGGGAATGGAGTAGGGAAGGCAGGCTGGGACAGGGGGGGGGAAGGGGCAGCTAGGTAGGCCGCGACTTCACAGGCTTACCTGGCAGGCACATCGGGGTGCAGCGCTTCAGGCAGGCAAGCTGCAGAGCAGAGACTGGGCGGGGCAGGGTGAGCGAGCGGCGACCGGGGGACCAGTTTGGGGGCATGGCCAGCCAGCCGTCTCTACCGGTTCCGCGAACCAGGCCACATGTCCGCTAACAGTTCTCCCAAGCCGGTCTGAACCGGTAGCATTTCACCCTTGATTTGGGGCCTTAACTCCCTTTTCTTGCAATGCTTTTTTTTTTGGCTTGGAGTTTGGGGTAAGGCATTCCAAGGGTACAAATTATGCAGCCTTTCCCATTTTGTGTATGAATATCTGCTTTGTTTCTATGTTTTTAAAAAATGTTAATTATAATGGGCTTTAATCTGTTTTGTAAATTGGTTTTGGCTAGCACTGCATCAACATTTTCTTCTTTTTGACCATTTAAGATGTTTTCTTTGTTTTGCAAAAAGAAGACAGTTCTATAAAATTCTTATTGCTGAATGGATTTGGATGGGTTTTCTTCTTTGCATGCTTTTTATTCCAAATGCTACTGTATTTAGTTAAAAAACAGTGACTGAGACCTTTTCTTCACTTAACCCTGATAGGAGCACAAATGTGTCTTGATAACTACCAGTACTTTTTCTTACTTCTCTTCCTGGTGTTGCTTTCATCCCATTCCATTCATATCTGTTTTAGTATTTTCCCACTTTTCCTGAGACAATTTTTGTTGGCATTACACAATCAGAATCAGAAAAGAGCTGGAAAACACCTTGGAGGTCTTCTAGTCCAGCCCCATGCTCAAGCAGGAGATTCTATACCATTTCAGATGAGTGACTGTCCAGTTTCTTCTTAAAAACCTCCAGCGATGAAGCACCCACAACTTCTGAAGGCAAGCTGTTCCACTGATTAATTGTCCTCACTGTTAGGAAGTTTCTCCTTAATTCCAGATTGCTTCTCTCCTTGATTAGTTTCCATCCATTGTTTCTTGTCCGGCCCTCTGGTGCTTTGGAAAATAAATTGACCCTCTCCACTTTGTGGCAGCCTCTCAAATACTGGAATACTGCTTATAAAATACAAAAATACAAAAAAAAATTACAAAATATAATTTGACATGCTTCATTTGATTACTGCTACAGTCAGGATTTGGGGACTCCTAGCTCCTGTGGGCCACTTTAGGCTGCGGTGAGCATGCCCCTTACCCAATTGCCTGAGCTCTGCCCTCCATAGCCATTTTAACTTGGGCTGCAGGACAGACCAGATAGCAAGCATCTGCAAAAAGCATCTGTGCACATAACTCCTAACCAGTGCTTTCCATAGTACTAGCCTATATAAGTTGCAGGTTTAATATTATATTGAAAGAGTTTTAAATTCATATTCAAAGGTAGCCTAGCCAACCAATCGCAACTGGAGAAGAATGACATGGAATCTGAAGGATCTCTTGATGTTGACCTCCATGCAACTCATCCTCCTCCATGCTTGCAACCTGTTGGCTGGGCTCCTTTTTAGAGGAGGGCTAGGCACATGTTTGGAAATAGTCCCAATGACAGTTCACAAGTATAGAGGAGAGGTGAGGAACAGTGGAAACACTCCATTTCACTCATGTAGATACTCTGTCTCTTTCTGTGACCTTCTAGATGGGAAACGTAGATGGCTAAATGTAGCATTTTAAATAGCCATCCACACTCACCCAGGCTTGCCCTGTCCTGCTCCACATTAGGAAAGTGATTCGTGGTTGTTTTCTCATCAGCCAGTGATAGTTGCTTGAAGGGAGAATAAAAACAGGAGAATTTTCTAATTCCTTATTTTAATTTGGCCTGCAGTAGCTAAATAAGGACAGTAAGGACCATCAACACACCGATCAATAGGAAGGCAGTACACCAATACGAAGCATAGAATAGCCCAAAGCACATATTCTGGTAGAGAAAGTTCTCTGAGGATGGGCTCCAGCACGAGTCCGAAAGCTCGGAAGGCTAAACCGCTGGTCCTGGGGACTGACCCAGAGTGGATCTTGCAACAGTAGGGACCTTTTGCGAACTTCCTTATTCTGGCAGAATAGAAATGGCTAATGGGAATAACAACGTTTGTAGCATTGACAGCTGAAGGACTGAGGGAAGAACTCGTGAAGAATACTCATAAGTCTTTTACAGTACACTTGTTCTTCCAGAAGTCAACCATCTCCCTGGTTTTCCACATTTCAGTTAAAACCCAACAGAAGATGCTATGAAGGACACTCTCTGTGGGTTTTTGTTTTGTTTTCAGTCAGGAAAACAGGATAGTGTATTTACCAGAGAGCAATAGTATCTACTTTCACTTTACAGTAACGAAACTTAGAAAATAACAACACACAAGAAACTTCTAAAGCATTCTGAAAATGTTGTAGAAAAATCTATGACTCTTTTGAGGTGAAAAAAAAAATGTTCAGGAAAAAAGGAATTCATGAGAAGAAAAATCCCCAGGAACCTCCCCAAAATAGCTAAAGAGGAATATGGCCTGTGCTGCATTGCCCTAGGACTGAATTACTTGATAAAAGGATTGCCTATGAATTTAGGTTGGGTAACCATGGTGCTCCATCACAGATATGCCATTGAGTTCTTCTTTGTCCTAGATTAAAGGCAAACAAGAGACGCCTTTTGGGTTGTTTCAGTGCAATTAGACACACAAATGCATCTCAAAGACAAATTGTTCTCATCAATTGAAATTCACCCTGCGGCAAAATATCAGAGGTTCTTGTAATAAAGAGCACCCTTGGGAATGTTCAGTTCACATTTTTTGGGGCAGATTGCATAAGAATGTGATGCCAACTGAATTATTTAATGAGAAATAAGTTAGCCACTTATCATGGCAGCCTCCTCTTAATATATTACTGACATAATGTTTTGCTTAGACAGCAAAAAGGAAATGAACCCCTGACATTTGGTGACTTGGATTTACCTCACCTGAACCATTACTACAGGTAATCCTCGACTTACGACCACAATTGAGGCCAAGATTTCTGCTGCTAAGCGAGACATTTGTTAAGTGAAATTTGCCCCATTTAATGAACTTTCTTGCCACCGTTGTTAAGTGAATCATTGCTGTAGTTAAATTAGTAATAGGGTTGTTAAGTGAATCTGGCTCCCCCATTGACTTTGCTTGTCAGAAGGTCATGAAAGGGGATCACATGACCCCGGGGACACTACGACTGTCATAAATATGAGTCAGTTGCCAAATGTCTGAATTTTGATCACATGAGCATGGGAATGCTGGAATAGTCATGAGTATGAAAAACGGTCATGTCACTTTTTTTAGTGTGTTGTAACTTTGAACGGTCACTAAGTGAACTATTGTAAGTCGAGGACTACCTGTATATGTTGCAGTGGAAAGAGCACATCATTGGTCACCCTTAGACTATATATTTTTCAATAAGCATTTTTCCTTCAAGCATTGCTGAGATCTTCCCTCCCCCCCTCATTTGCACTATTCCTGAAATAGAAGAAAAAAAGTCTGAAAGACTTTCCTGAGGCCTCAAGGTCACATATAGATTCTGGTTGCTCTAAAATGTACCAATTTCTAATGTAACAGAAAGAGTTAGGGGACAGTTAGTTAAATGATCATATTTACTGTTTTCCATTTCAATTAAATGTAAATGAAATCAACCTAATTCTGTATCTTGGTCTCATCCACTACTTTCTAATTTGTGGCCCCTCACAAATGATCTCATGCCACTCCAAAATCAAGCTCAGAAAAAAGTTGTACTCTAAAGTACATTGTAGTTGTTTGTGTGTCGGAATGCACATATACTTTTGTGCCTTCCACTGGAATATCAAAGATAGTTTTCCTTAGCTCAAAAACAGAATTGGTTCTTGAGCCATTTTCTCTTTAAAGCATGCCAAGCATATTCCACACCGAAGTCTTGTAAATTTATCTATTAAACGGTATGTTGCCCCATTTGAATTTTTTAAAGTCATTAGGACTATCAAAACTAATCAAACACATCAAATAATATAGGATTTTGTTCAGGCTGGAAATTGTGCTAGCAAAAATGCTGGGAAAGGAGAGAAGAGGGGTAAATATTTTATGGCATGGAAATAAACTCTCAATGAAAAAAAAATAGAAGAGCCGAGGTGGCGCAGTGGTTAGAGTGCAGTACTGCAGGCTACTTCAGCTGACTGCTAGCTGCAGTTCGGCAGTTCAAATCTCACCGGCTCAAGGTTGACTCAGCCTTCCATCCTTCCGAGGTGGGTAAAATGAGGACCCAGATTGTTGGGGGCAATATGCTGACTCTGTGAACCGCTTAGAGAGGGCTGTAAAGCACTGTAAAGTGGTATATAAGTCTAAGTGCTATTGCTAAATTCATGAGATTGAATGTGTAATATTGGACAGTGTTCTGCATATATAAAAAATTGAAGTGCTGGAAATGTATTTACAAAGTACCAGTTATCTGGCATTGGGGCTGAAGGCATAATGGTGAAAGCTGAAGTGTTCAGCTCCTTCTTGCTGGGATTAGCTCACACAGTAGTGAATGAATGTGCTTCTACACTTCTAGAGTAGTGTAGAGTAGAGTAGTACAATCAAAGTACAATATGGTTCTTAATGCAATATACAGTAAAAGCACTGAGGTCATCAGTAAATTTAGGGCAAGACATTATCAATATGCTGATAGTACTTGATACATATCCATGATATCTAATTCAGGAGATAGAGAGTTCTTGATCGATGTCTAGATGCAGTGATAGAAGAATGATTGCCAATAAACAGAGTGAACCCAACTCTGGCAATATGGAGGCTGTATATGTGAGGAATTTCTGGGTAAAGTAACTGGGAAGTCTGCTTGCTCTAAGGCGGTTGTACTTTCACCAAAAAATGTCAGATATGTAGTTATAGTTGGAGGGGGGTTGGAGGTAACCCGAGCATCAACATTATAGCTGTGGTGGCACAGTGAGTTACAATGCAGTAATGCAGGCTACTTCTGCTGATTGCCAGCTGACTGCAATTTGGCAGTTCGAATTTCACCAGGCTCAAGGTTGACTCAGCCTTCCATCCTTCTGAAGTCGGTAAAATGAGGACCCTCACTCTGTCAAGGACCTTGGAGTACTCAACTCAAATGACCTAAATGCCAGAGCTCACTGTAACAGCATTGCCAAAAAGGCATTAAGAGTTGTTAACCTAATCTTGCGTAGCTTCTTCTCTGGTAATATTGAACTGCAAACTAGGGCATACAAAACTTTTGCTAGACCAATTCTTGAATATAGCTCATCTGTCTGGAACCCGCACTGCATATCGGACATTAATACAATCGAACGAGTCCAGAGATATTTCACGAGAAGAGTCCTCCACTCCTCTGCTCGCAACAGAATACCTTATGCCACCAGACTTGAAATTTTCACTATGGTAAACCGCTCCAAACTTGATTGCAGAAAATACGACTTCAGTAACAGAATTGTCAATGCCTGGAATGCACTACCTGACACTGTGGTTTCTTCCCCAAACCCCCAAAACTTTAACCTTAGACTGTCTACTGTTGACCTCACCCCATTCCTAAGAGGTCTTTAAGGGGCATGCATAAGCGCACCAGCGTGCCTACCGTCCCTGTCCTAATATTCCCTTTTATTTGTATCCATTTCATATATTCATAATCATGTTTATACTTATATCTGTTATCTAATACATGCTTGATGAATTAAATAAATAAATAAATAAAAATAGATTGTTGGGGGCAATATGCTGACTGTAAACTGCTTAGAGAGGCCTGTGAAGCGGTATATAAGTCTAAGTGCTATTGTTATTATCATTGGAGGATCAATTTTTTGTGTGTGTAATCATTTCCTAGATGGCTTTAATTCGTAGAAGTGAGAGGCTGTACCTCCTTTCCATTAAAAGCATAGGAGGAGGAGAATTACTTCTTTCCAAAGTAAAACCGACTTAGGATTTGTGCTGTAAGGTGGGGTGGCACTTATAGATGGAGGGGAGAAGAGAAGAAATAATCTTCAGAACGCAGGTGCACTATGGGAGTTTATGTACCTGTGTGTGTTTTCGGTTCCATTTTCAGCCATGATGCAGTTTAGTATTTGTTAGTCCTACGAAGGACTTCTCAATTTGGGGTCCATCTTTTCAGTTTACTATGAGCAGTAGAAGCATGTTTTATGATGATAATCACATTTTTCATAATCATATAATTAAGAGACTGGACAGTCTGAAATGGTATAGGGCAGCGGTTCTCAACCTGTGGGTCGCGACCCCTTTGGGGGTCGAACGACCCTTTCACAGGGGTCGCCTAAGCGCGTGCTAGCCTGCCATCTTGGTGCCACGCCCCCTTTGTCACCTCATCGCGGGCGGGGAGAAGGCGGGGAGGGGGTCGCGGCGGCAGGGCAGGGCCCGCGGCATTAGGAAGGTTGAGAACCATTGGTATAGGGTCTCCTGCTTGAGCTCCAAGGTCCCTTCCAGCTCTATTCTGATTGATTGATTACATGTTAACTATTGAAATTGGATGTAAAAATTATATTATAAAATTGTAAAGAAGGTGTATTGATTGGAATAATGGTGTTTTCCTCTTAATAACACATTAATTAATAGTTTTGGTGTAATGGTTAAGGTACTGGCCTAGAAACCAGGAGACTGTGAGCTCTGGTCCTGCCTTAGGCATGAAAACTACTGTAGTTGGGTGACTTTGAGTCAGTCACTCTCAGCTTACCACCTCACAAGGTTGTTCTTGTAGGGAAAATTGGAGGAGGAAGGTTATTGGGTATGTTCGCTACCTTGAGTTACTTACAAAGCAATAAAAGTGGGATAGAAATCTAATAACTAAATATATCAAAATAATCAGAGCTTTGTTTTTCCCCCCACAATTTTCTCCTTATTCTTTAATCATTTTATTGGTAAATCACTTCAAGATGTGCTGTCTTGAGACTTGCAAACAAATAAAGCAAGAGTGTAGGCAGTCTGCTGCCTTGGGAAGAGGAAGGATTTTCTAACCTCTAATTCAGTGTTTCAGAACTTTGGCAACTTTTAAGATGTGTGGACTTCAACTCCCAGAGTTCCACAGTCAGCTTGGCTAGTTGTGGAATTCTGGGAGTTGAAGTCCACATATCTTAAAATTGCTAAGGTTGAGAAGCATTGCTCTAACGGCTAACTCCTATTTTTACTTCTGAGACTGTTTGGTATTTTTCCTCCCATTGTTAATTCAGTACAAGGTTGCATGGTGGCCAGTTTTCCACGTGGGGATTTTTCTTCTCTAGTCTCTTTTTCCAAAGTGGTTTTTCATTCCCCTGCTGTGCCCTTTGAGTCTCTTTAAGGCCTGAAGGTTAAGAAGGAATGTCCTTCATCAATTGGCTTTAATTAGGTTGTCACAGCTAAATAGAGGAACACACAAGGATTATTGGGAGTTAACTTGAACTCACCTCACTCATCTTTAATATTAGCTGTTCGCCTGACTGCAAAGATAGGTGTACTTTATTTTGTAGTAGGGCTATGCAAATATTCAAACTGGAGGCATCCAATTTGATTTGACAATTTGACTAAATATCTCACTTAAACTGACTTTAAAAATTGGCCTGAACTGGCACGTCGAATTGGATGCCTCTGAAATGACTCAGAGGCGTCTGTACATGCGCCAAAATGGCGTTTTTTGAACTGCTTGGAAATCCAAATCAAATTGGCTTAATTAGACAAATGTGTCCAAACTGATTCAAATCACCAAACTGGATTAAAATCACACCAGTGATATATGTTGGGTTTGGTTGCTTTTGCAAAGACCCTCTGTGTTAGGCCGAGGGTCCATATTTGGCCTGTATACAGAGGAAAGAAAACTGGTTTGCTCCAACACAGAGTTCTATGTTGAAAGTTGGTCTTTTGACAGACTTGGATTAACTCTTTGGGCAACAAGCATGGCTTCTCTGAAGAATTCACCATGGATTCATACCAGAGGTGGGTTCCTCCCAGTTCGCACCAGTCCTATAGAACTGGTAGCAAACCGCTGGTCACAGAGCCAGTTCTGTCGGTGCCGGTCTGTGGACGCCGCCATCTTTTTTTTTTGAATTTTTTTTTGGGGGAATTTTTTTTTGAATTTTTTACTATTTTTTTTCTTCTGCGCATGAGCAGAAGCTGAGTCCCCAGCACTGTGCATGCGCCGCCATCTTGTTTTTGGCTTTTTTGGGGGGGGAATTCTTTTTGGAATTTTTGGCACTGCGCATGCGCGTGCGCCCCCGCCCGCGCAGCACGGCCACAGGGCGTGCAATATGCACACAGCCACACGGCGTGGGAAGAAGCGAACTGGCAGCGAGGTAAGTTAGAACCCAAAATAAGACAGGGTCTTATTTTCAGGGAAACACGTTAGTAAATATTTTTAATGAATTGCAATGGTGGCTTTGAGAGCCAATTTGGTGTAATAGTTAAGGTACGAGGCTAGAAACTGACATATCATGATTTACAGTCCCACCTTAGACACAAAGATAGTAGGATGATCTTGGGCCAGTCCTTGTCTCTCAGCCCTAGGAAGGAGGCAATGGCAAACCATTTCTGAAATATCTTGCCAAGAAAACTTCCGGGACTTGTCAAGGCAGTCTCCGAGAATCAGACATGACTGAACAGAAGAAAACAAATGGTGACTTTATGTCAAAATTGAACATGGACTTCAATATCCACCCTCAATCTTAAAGCATTCCAGTGGCGTGTTTGTGTGTGTGTGTGTGTGTATGTGTAATTGTATTTATATTTATGTAGAATATCAATTATTTCTTAGAAAATAATTTTCTGCATAAATTTTTACCTGCTTTCATCTGTAACTAATACACAAGTATGGCTAATACTGTCCAGGGCTTCTTTTTTGATTGGGAATCCTAAATCCTGATTTGATACCCTGCTGAAACATTGACGTGTGAAGAAGATACATTGAATAAGACTGTGCAGTTAATCTCCAGGGCATGTTGCCTCTAAGCTATTTAGCACAAGGTTTCTTGCCGGTATGACACACGGATCACACTTCAGAATTCAGTGAACCCTTTCAACCCTAGTAGGCCTGTGGTCAAATGCTCAAATTCTACAGTCAAGGGTTAAAACTGTTGTGATGGTACAGAAGCTGGATGTGACACACCCACTGATCCGGTATTATCCATGACTAACCCTGCTATGAAAAAGAGCAATGAAGCAACCTCTGGTAATAGATATGGGGCACCAGTGATGGAGATTTAATATCTTATTTATTTATTGCATGCTAGCATTAAAGAGAATTAAGTGCAACCTTAGGCAATGTAGATTCAGCTTCAAAATACTTGAAACAATACTTGGAAACAAATATGCAATTCACTAGGTGAGTAGTAATAAGCTCTCTCTCTCTCTCTCTCTCTCTCTCTCTCTCTCTCTCTCTCTCTCTCTCTCTCTCTCTCTCTCTCTCTCTGTGTGTGTGTGTGTGTTTCAGGGAATCTGAAAGTTTCTTCAGTTGCAGTGGGGAGAACAATGATGTAGTTGGGTGGTGTATATAGCTGGAACTGAGATTTTATGGGCTTGCGAGAAGCTTTGTTTTTTCAAACTGTATTAAGCTTATTCTAAGGCTTCCTAGCATTTTAATAATTCTCACTTCAGCAAAGTAACAAACCATGACACACAACTTTTCAGCAATTTTCAGCAATTGAGCTTTGGCAGCAAATTTAAGGGCAAGTACAAAAAGTTACTATATGGGGGGCATATATGATCCTGAGTCTGAAGGTTGCTCATCCCTCAAATAGAAGAGGATAAATCATCTCAACTCATCAATGCTATGTTTTGTGCATGCCTGGCACATTAGCCATCAATAAATGTTCAGCAGTAATCGGAACTATCCTTTGGGATTAAATTTTATTGCTCTTTTTTCCTAAAGTTGTTGAGTCAAACTGCAGGTTAAATTATATAGGAAGTGTGCAGCTGACCTTTAATAATATTTTTATTTTATTTTAGTGTAACTGTGCAGATCTGGAACAGAGCCACCTTGCATGGTTTGGGAAGAGAAAGACCTTTAAACCATTTCTGACTTCTCGCTATCTCATGTGGGGGTTGGGGGGGGTGGAAGCAGCTAGGAAAGATTTAAAGCAATTTTACTCATCTGCAGTGATCTGGATAGGGAATCACACATTTACCATGAATGTAAAAGAAGTAAAAGTTCATGAATACAATGTATAATACATGTATATATCTACATATACGTATATATTGTTTATCCTATAATATAAACATATGCCTAAATGCAGCCAGAGAAAGTGAATATAAACTTGAATAAAGCACTATCTATAAGTAACGTATTCTCTGTTAGAAGGGGCTTTTGTGAGGGTTTGGTAACTTGTCGATTATACTGTATCTTCCATGGGTCTAGCCAGCCCTGCTAGGGATTATGTGATTAGATCAGGGGTGGGTTCCAACTTACCTCGCTGCCAGTTTGCTCCCTCCTGCGCCTCGTGGGCGCGCCTCATGGGCACACGCGCGCTTTGCGCACGCACGCATGCGCAGTAACAAAAAATCCCCCCCCAAAAAAAGCCGAAAAAAAGATGGCGACCGCATGCACAGTGCCGGAAGTTGGCTTCTGTGCATGCTCAGAAGGAAAAAATAAATAAAAAAATTTAAAAAATAAAATTTAAAAAAATCGAAAAAAATTCAAAAAAAAGATGGCGGCCCCCACGGACCGGCACCGACCGATCTGGTTCGGTGACATCGTGATGTCACCAGCGGGCCGCTACCGGTTTGGGAGAACTGGGAGGAACCCACCCCTGGATTAGACTATAATTTATCTGAAGAGCACAAGCTAGAGAGGCTGCTCTACCAGAAAGTCTGAACTATGAATCTGGACAAGTGTCTTTCGGTAATGCTACATGGCAAGAACATCAAATAATGACTCCTTCCATCACTCATGCCTTTGGAACCCACTACTACTAAAATCTATGTAGACATCAGGAAACCTTTGTGCTGGGTTTTGCAACATTATGCTCTTAAATGCACATTGTCAGGTAGAAACTTCTTTTTCTCTTGAATTAGACTGGTTTTAAGGGAATGTGTATCTTTGCGGGGACTGTATCTCTATATTTTTACTGTGATGAGATACAGAATCATTCTTGGATTAAAATACACATGTTAATGGGGAAATCTTCCACTGAACACAGTGGGGCTTGTTTCTGGATGGATATGCAGAAGATTGCATTGTAAGTCCCGCCAATTGACTTAGGATAGGCATACAACAAACACACGGAAATTTAATTATGCATGTTTACATTTATGCTTTAAAAAAACCTGGAGAATTGAAGATCTCATGTAATTTATCTGCTGAATACACTGGGACTTACTACTGAGTAAATATATTTTGGATTATGTTATTTATATTCTTCAGGTTTGGATGGACAATACCTATCAAACTATAGTGAAAATCTCTCTCTCTCTCTCTCTCTCTCTCTCTCTCTCTCTCTCTCTCTCACACACACACACACACACACACACACACACACACTTAGAAAGTAGGGTTATGTAGTTCTTTGGAAATAATTGAGAAAAATTATTTAGAGACTCCAGGAGCATGAACTTTTTAAAGCACCCACATCTTTTCTTGCAGCTACCTTTAGCAGATGCCTGATGATCCTGGGAAAACCCACAGATACTTTAAAGATTTGTAGACAGATGCTATATTTGTGCCCTAAGTATCAAATCCAATGCATTAAAAAGATTTGTCTCCTTCCTTTAATTAGATTATCTAAAGCAAAACTACCAACAAAGAGTATTGGATGAATATGGCTTTGAGTGATAGCGGACCAAAGCCAGGGTTATATCAAAATCATCTTGGAAAATGTTATTTTAGGAAGAACATAAATGCAAGAGAACTATAACCCTATGAGCACTTTTTGAATGTGTACAGTGTACAAATGAGAATCAGCAAATGGGAACAGGAGAGTTGAGGGTGGCAGAATCATAATTATAAATCTGTTTCATTTAGCCATTAAGAGGTCAGTGTGTGTATGGGTTGTCATCGGTTGTTTCAGTGGAGTGGAGACTTCAGATCTGTTCTGGTCCATTATTGCAAAGCCGAGGGCATGATGCAAGATCCACAGCTTGAGGACATAGGCAACATGCCCCCCATCATAAAAAGGACCAAGCGAGCTCCATACATCAGCTCATGCTTTCCTAAATGAACTCCTGTTGTACAATGTTTATGTCCTTGCCTTAAACATTTCAAACAAACAACATTTCAAACTAGTTATTTGTGCTCATGAGAAGTATGCACACTCACGTACACATAGGCTCTTTCTGTCATATTTCTGACCTTGACTGATAGGAATAAAAGTGAATATTATGCATCCTGAAGCTATTATTAAAACAACACCCAAAACTGGGAAGTATGAAAGATGCTTAATAGTTTTCTAAACAGGTCTTGATTAACCTCCGCGCAAGCAATGTTTGGTCAATGAATCAAAAAGCACTGTAGCCTCAAATTACCTGCCATGCTTTCTAAAATGCTGTAACAGCTTTCTAACAATGCTCATTTTCTGTTATCTGCAAATGGTTTTTATAAGTCTTTAATTGACATATTTATTGGAGAGGGTCAACAGTACTCCCTGATAACTATATTTAGCAGCAAATTGCCCCACAGGCTAAAATGGCTCAAATGCCTCATTCCTGCCTATTTCCTGAACTGTGTAACGGCTCACTGACTCACATCATTTAGTTATCATTATATGAGAAGGAATTTGCAGGAGCAAATATCTAAAATACCTCCTGGCCTACAAGCTTTTTCAAGTCGTGCCTTTTCCCCCCTCAGGAGAAATTCAGGGAGTCATCGCCGTATGACAGATATGTGATTTCTCCCATTTCCCTCCACCTAAAACAGCAGCTATTGTAAAACAACAAAATTATAGTCTTCATTTCCTCTGGAGTGAGGTCTCTAGAAACACACCTCATTTATAGGAAGTTGGGAGGGTAAAAATGAAACAGAATTGGGAAAGGACGGCGAGCAGAAAGAAAGAATATTTGAAACGTCGTGTGCCAGTGGAAACAAAGACCCGTCTCAAAAATAATGATTCCTGTGAATAAAGAAGCTACTTTAGGATTTACAATTCTGACAAATGATAATCTAACGTCCCGGCTTAACAATTCTCATGAAAGAGCACGCTCATCTGTCACAGCAAGCAAAGAAGTGGAAGGAAACATCTAGAAAGAATGCAGAAGAAAGCAACAAAGTTGATAAGAGATCTGGAGGCTAAACTGTAAGATGAATGGTGGCAGCAACTAGGCATGTCTGGTGTTACAATGAAAAGGATATGGTGTGATATGAAGTGATATGTAGTGATATGGTAGTAGTTTTCCAATACTTAAGGGGATGTCCCAGAAAAGGGGGAGTCAACCTATTCAGCAAGATGCAATTCAGTGGTGAGAAAAGTAAGGGGTAAAAGCACTTAGGAAGGAAAAATCAAATGCCCAGATATAGATTTGCCAGTACCTGGTTCAACAGTAGTAAGTATGAGAGGGATCTAGGTGTCCTAGTGGACCATCAGAGGGGGTTTCAGCAGGTTCTGACCAGTTCTGGAGAACCGGTAGCGGAAATTTTGAGTAGTTCGGAGAACCGGTAAATACCACCTCTGACTGGCCCCGTCCCCATCTATTCTCTGCCTCCCGAGTCCCAGCTGATCAGGAGGAAATGGGGATTTTGCAGTACCCTTCCCCTGCCACACCCACCAAGCCATGCCACGACACGCCCACCAAGCCACGCCCACAGAACCGGCAGTAAAAAAAATTGAATCCCACCACTGTGGACCACCACTTAAGTATGAGCCAGCAGTGTGCTGCAGCTGCCAAAAAAGCCAATGCAGTCCTAGGCTGCATCAACAGAAGAATAGGATCAAGACAATGAGAAGTGATAGTACCACTTTACATCATGCTGGAATACTGTGTCCAGTTTTGGTCACCAAAGTTGATGCTGAGACTCTAGAAGGAGTGCAGAGAAGAGCAACAAAGATGATTAAGGGACTGGAGGCTAAACATATGAAGAACAGTTGCAGGAGCTGGATATGTATAGTTTAATGAAAAGGACTGGGGTGACATGATAGCAGTGTTTCAATATTTGAGGGCTGTCACAGAGAAAAGTGTGGGGGGGGGCAACCTATTCTCCAAAGCATCTGAAAACAGAACAAGAAGTAATGGGTGGAAGAGAGATCCAACCTAGAAGTAAGGAGAAATTTTATGACAGTCAGAACAATTAGCCAATGGAATAGATTTCGAGTTATTTTTAAAATTAAAATGCACATATTAGTAGATAGCTTGTCTCCCAAGACTTAAAGCACTGTTTCTCTCATTTGCAGGGAGCATAGCCATGACTAATATTTTGCTGCAGAAACAGTAAAACAGTCTCCATGACAAACCTATTTGCTCTTAGCAAAGCTTCTGTGGATCATGGCTCACTTCTTTAGATTCATGAAGTATCGTTCTGCAGGAAGAATGTCATATCTCCACAGACAGTTGTTGTTCTGGAGCAGGAAAAGAGAGGAAGGATGAAAGAAAAGGTGAAAGATAGAATTGCTCTACAAGCGACTAAGCATAAAGTAGCAGTTAGCTGTGACCAAGACAGTGTAATACTGAATGGCTAATTAACATGTGTAGTGTGATAAGAAACCTTGGGCCTCATTTAATTTGTGTGCAATGGGGTTAATCTCCTAATGAATTCTGCCCTGGCTATTTCCTGATAAAAAAATCCCAATTCTTTTTCTCAAGGACTGCCACCTAGAGGTCAAAGAGAGAGTTGAATCATTCTCTTACTGTTGTTTGGATACTATTTCTAATTTCAGATTTGAGTCCATTTATCCTTTAGTATAGAAACTGGCCAGATTGCTTTAGGCTACCAAATATAGGGTATAAAAGTTTCCATTCTCCTGCCCCCCCCCCAAAAAAAGTCTTCTGTATTTCTTTGCTGCCCTCTAATGGCCACCTAGATCTCTGCAGCATCGAGTTTGTGGGTCCTACTTGGTCCAATACGAAGTATGGTGAATCATTGCTCTGTACAACATTTGAGAATGATCAAAAGCAGTGGTGAAATCCAATTATTTTTTACTACCGGTTCTGTGGGCGTGGCTTGGTGGACGTGGTGTGGCTTGGTGGGTGTGGCTTGGTGGGCGTGGCAGGGGAAGGATACTGCAAAATCTCCATTCTCACCCCACTCCAGGGGAAGGATACTGCAAAATCTCCATTCCCACCCAACTCTGGGGCCAGCCAGAGGTGGTATTTGCCGGTTCTCCAAACTACTCAAAATTTCTGCTACTGGTTCTCCGAACTACTCAGAATTTCCACTACTGGTCCTCCGAACTACTCAAAATTTCCGCTACTGGTTCTCCAGAACCTGTCAGAACCTGCTGGATTTCACCCCTGATCAAAAGTATGTTTCCTTGAAGTTGTGGATAAGATCTTTTTTTATTATTATATGAGTCAGATGTTTAGACTGGATATGGCATTTTTGTCCACCTATCGAATCCTTCCCAAGAACCTAGGATAGTTGTTGTTTAATAATATTAAAGGTATTGTCACAGAATGTAAGTTATTCCAAGTAAAGTTGACTTTTGCAATTGACTGGTGGAGAGTCTGTCAATGCCAATAGTGTTCAAGTAGTGCTCAAATGTTTTGGAATTGCACCCAAGGTGGGTACTATCTGTGCTTTCTTTGGCCATAGTGGTTCTACTTCTATTTGCAGGTCGTTATATTTTGTGATTTTCTCCAGTTCTTTCTCTTCTATTCTGCTGCCTCATTTTCTACTACTTTGTCTGCATGTGCTCCCACCAGTTCTTGCTTGCAGGCAAGTGGTATTTCTTGTAGACATTTCAATGCACCATTGTTGCTATTTTGTTTGCAGTCAGTCAGTGAAATTTTCTTGCAGTAGCTAACCAGGTGGTCCACTGTTTCTTAAGTTTCTTTGCAGAAGTGGCATTTGTTGTCTGTTGCTCTTTTCTCAATTCTAGCTTTGGCTTGGTTCTTAAGGGTTCTTCTTGTGCAGCCAGAATTAGCCCTTTCCTTCATTTTTCCTGCTCTTAGCGATTGCCAGGTCTGTTATTATCGGCGTTGCCTGCTGTTTATTTAATGTATTGGCCATGTAATCCTTTGCCTTGACACATCTCTTTCCTATTCTTCATTCAGTTTACCTTCTTGTCATCTCCTACTGTACACTTCAATCAGGGGTGGGTTCTAACTTACCTCGCTGCCGGTTCACTTCCTCCCATGCCATGTGGCCGCGCCTCGTGAGCACGCGCATGCGCAGTGCAAAAATATTTTAAAAAATCCCCCCCCCAAAAAAAGCCAAAAACAAGATGGCGACGCATGTGCAGTGCCGGAAACTCGGCTTCTGCGAATGTGCAGAAGAAAAAAAAAACGGAAAAAAATTCAAAAAAAAAGATGGCAGCATCCACGGACCGGCTCCGTGATGTCATCGTGATGTCACCAGCGGGTCGCTACCAGTTCGGGTGAACCGGTCCGAACCGGGAGGAACCCACCTCTGACTTCAATGCACCTTCTTTGCTGTCTTCAGATATTCTTTCAATGCCTTTTATTGTTCTTTAGATGTCTGGTGTACCTGCAACATTTCATGCCCACCTATGTTCCTTGGTAAATAAAGTCTGTCAACATCGCTGCATGGATTAAAGGCATGATTTATTGTCATTATTTTTCTGATTATCTTATCCAGGGCTTCTAGTTCAGTTTCAGTTCAGTCCACTATTCCAGCTGTGTATCTAATGATTGGAATTACCCAAGTGTTCATTGTCTTGATGGTATTTCTGCCCTGAGTTTGGACTTTTAAGATCTTCTTCGCTCTTCTGAGATATTCACTATTAACCTTCGTCTTGACTCCAGTGTGCTTATTATTATCATATAATTTTTATTGATGATTTTAACTACAGTAATAAAAACCAATACAAACCAAACTCAGAATGAGAAAGGAAAGTGAAAACAGAGAGGAAAAAGTATTTTTAAAAAGTCAAAAAAAAAAGAAAGAAAAAAGAATGAATGAAATAAAGAAAAAGAAAATGAATATATAAAGAAATTATTTTCAATCTTCATCACAACAAGTATTAACAAATTCAGTAGCTCCTCCAAAGGAGGCATGATGATCTAAACACAACTATTGGGAGAATGGAGATGACAACCATGGCAAAACCTGAAAAAACAGTGAGGTTCTTTAGCAATAGCAATAGCACTTAGACTTATATACCGCTTTACAGTGCTTTACAGCCCTCTCTAAGCGGTTCACAGAGTCAGCATATTGCCCCCAACAATCTGGGTCCTCATTTTACCCACCTCGGAAGGATGGATTTGAACTGCCGAACTGCAGCTAGCAGTCAGTTGAAGTAGCCTGCAGTACTGCACTCTAACCACTCCGCCACCTCGGCTCTTTGCAAGCTCTCTGGACAAGGATTGAATGGGAGATTGCCCCCACGTACTCCGGATGGTAATGATCTTGTAATAATGTTCCCAGCATGGATAATTTGATACCATGTGTGTTTTTTTTTTTTTTTAATCCAAGCAGAAAACAGCTAACTCCAGCATCTGGCAACTGGCAACTACTAGTAGAAAGCAAGTTGGCTGAGTCTGGCTGTCCTGTTTTTTTGCTAGCAAGCACAAAACAAGGTATGTTTTCCAGGCAAGTGAACACACACCGTAATATGACTACAGGGTGTGGCAATTTATACCTTGTTTCTCTTTGCTGCAGAACACCCTCAGTTGTCAGAATAGATATGGAAAATCAGACTTTGTATCTGGGCCTACAACAGGGTTTGGTTCCTGTCTAATCTATTGTTCACTGGTTATAGCTGTTTCATACAAGGCAACTGTCCTTAAGAAGGTATAGGCCAGGGGTGTCAAACTCGCAGCCCGCAGACAGGATGCATCACGCGCTGGGCACGCCCACTCCCGGTTTAGCAAAGGGGGGAAAAGTCCTGATACGTCACGTGACGACAACGTGTTGTCGTGAGTTTGATACCCCTGGTATAGGCTGACAAGTGAAGCTTTGTGAAAGAGAAAATTACTGGATGGGATGAGCTGCATATTTCTGATAATGCAAGAGCCGAGGTGGCGCAGTGGTTAGAGTGCAGCACTGCAGGCTACTTCAGCTGACTGCTAGCTGCAGTTCGGCGGTTCAAATCTCACCGGCTCAAGGTTGACTCAGTCTTCCATCCTTCTGAGGTGGGTAAAATGAGAACCCAGATTGTTGGGGGCAATATGCTAACTCTGTAAACTGCTTAGAGAGGGCTGTAAAGCACTATGAAGCGGTATATAAGTCTAACTGCTATTGCTATTGCTATTGCTATTTGAATGATTTTGGCTGGGATGGCATATGCTAATTTAAAAAAATGATAAAAGAATGATGTGATTCTTATTTCTCCATATATTTATTGCTTGACACCTTTCTTAGGTTCCACAAGGAAAAAAGCCCATCAATCACTCCCCCCCCCCCATCCCTATCATTTCTTCTGCTATTTTGGATGGAAAATGGCAGGAACAGTACTTTTGGAGCAACCTTGTATGAAAGTGAGAACAAAAAAAAAATCTGAATTTACTTCTGGTTAGGTAGAATCAAAATGAGCTAAAAGAGTTAGTCTAGGCCATGGGAAAAAAAAGTTTTTCCTTTGGATATACAAGTATATTTTCAAAGAAAAACAACAACAACTGATCAAGATACTATCTGTTGCTTTGAGCAAATTCAGTTATTTTATTTTACACTAAGTAGTCAGGGCCACCAAAGGGACACAGTGGCTGGACACCATCAAAGCTGACATTAGCCAGAGCATAAAACAACTCAAGTAGTGCAAGATTGGAAGATGTGGAAGGACCTGGCCCGTAGAATCACAAGAGTTGGACACTACTGAATGGATAACATTGTTATCAAACAGTCAGATTCTTTGACATTTTTAAAAGAAAGATTTTGTATCAACTATCCATGCCATGATGGACTTCGTTCCAAATAAAAACAAGCATTTTGAAGGCTACTTCTCTGTCTTTGTTAAGTATTTATCTGTGGAAGAACAGCTTGACACCCCCCCCCCCAAATGCCAAGTCAATCCAACTCTTACACTTTCCAAAGCTTTTTGAAGATCTGCCTGTTTTTGAATACCTTTGGAGACTGATTGCTTTGATGTTGAATGTGGGTGTTTTTTTAAATTCAATTGTCATTTATATCCTATATATTTAATGTACTTTTTAAAAAAATTGATTTCCACTGGTAATTTTGTCCCTATTGCTGCAAAGAACAATGTGCAGAGCTGTTAAGCGGAAGCGATGTATACATCTTGCAACTAAAAAATACTGTAATTCAAAAAATTACAATTGTTCTCCAAAACCTCAATTTTCTGTGAACCATGAATTTTATTAACTACTCCCCTTCCCCCTCTTCTCTTGTGCAGATGGAATTAATTTCATTTAATTGCTTCATTCTAACTCTGACGCTTGCTAGAAGAAAAAACTACTGTGCGGCTCCATGGAATGTTGACAACAATTTCTTTTCACAATCTTGCATTGTGGGTTTTCCTCTGGTAGTAAAAAAAAAAAGTTCCAGTCTCCCATCTAGTCAAAACTTCCACTACTTCATTTATTGGTCGAATGATTCAGCAAGGAAAATTTCTCTACTGGGAAGGTCATGTAAAACTTTTTTTTTTTCAAGGGCTGGAAGTTTTCTTTGTGAATATGGGACAAATTTCTTTTATTTAGCTATGCAAAGGCTATCTCTCCCCAATGACCTGACATAGACCCAGCCAAAATCATCCATAATGAAAATCAATGGCACCAAGTCACTAAACAATTACTCCATCTTCTTTAAAAATGCTCAAGTCTTAAAAAAAAAAAAAAAAAAAAAAAAGAAAAAAACNAAAACCCTAAGGATTCAATGACTGATTAATTTGCCATTTTGTCTAGGAGATTGCACAAATTGCACAACTTAAGGAAATCACCCCTTTGTTGTGCTCTGAAAAGGTGACCAGGATCGAAATCGCAAGGATCAGCATTTTCACTCAAAAAAACTTTGGGTCTTGGCGAATTGGCATATATGCATCTGTCAATTGAATAAAGTTGTTTTCCAGGCATAATTTAATCTGGTCGTATATAAACAAGGCAATCACAAACCATGTATTATTATTCAGCCTTGCTTTACTAGGTAAAGCAAATCTATTTTGTTGGTAAGTGTTGTTTGTCAGTGTTTGAACTTGTTTTTTTCTAGAGAGGAAAGAAAGAGGATGCTTCAAAAAAAATATCATCCAATGTTCCATCTGTTTCGTTTTGGTTTTTTTATTTCTTTTCCTTCTTTATTTATATGTTTTTGCTTAAATACCTACAATATTATATTTATACGGTTAGAAAATGCTGTTTTGTAGCATTTAGCATTTAATCAAATGGCTCGTTGTGCTTGCTTCTTTTTCTTCTTATTTTGTGCTTTTGAGAGAGTGTTGACTCCTGGCGACTACCTAGACCAAGGTTGTCAAATTCGATTTTTTATTTATTTATTTATTTATTTATTTATTTATTTATTTATTTATTTATTTATTTATTTATTTATTTATTTGTCAACAAGTGCAAGGAAACAGGACACATGAAAAAAATGGCACAAATAACTGTATTAAAACCTTTTTTTTCATACTCCTTTTTTTTTTTTTTTTTGGTATTTGTAATTATTCTTTTCCCCCACTTGGGGAAAAAGTGTTCATCTGCACCATTTGCTCTTTGAAGCAATGAAGTTCAGACCTGTGCAACCTTACTGCACGCTGCTTCTCAATATCCCGTAAGGTTTATGGTAAGCACCGATGAGAGTGATGTTGTTCAAGAAAGCATTCAGTCATGCCAATCTCCATCTGTACAATCCCGAAGCATTTTTATTACATAGCTATTGTTTGTGGAGCCTGACTGGAATTCAAAAGCTTTCTGAATACTGAGATTGTGGCTTCTATCTTTCTTGCAGCAGATTTTTTTCTTGATTTTGCAGATTTCTCTGCAAAAGGGAGGGGTGTATGGCAAAGGAGGGCAGGTTTTAGTTAGTTTAGTTTAGTTTTAATTTATTTTCAAAAGCTCTCTTTAATGGGTTCAATCATCTAGGCACCAAAAAAGAGAAAAGGAGGGAAGGCAAATAATACAAATGGTCAGAAAGTGGAAAATAATAAAGGGGTCACTCCCTTTTTAAATTTCTTGCCCAGCCTTTCCTGACTTATATCTCACACCTGATTACTTAAAAGGAGTTTAACCTTTAATAGACACCTCCTTACCATTTATCATCATTGTCGACAATGCTATATGGCAGGGGTGTCAAACTCAATTTCATTGAAGGCCACGTCAGGGTTGTGTTTGACCTTAGGGCGCAGAGTGGGCATGGCCAAGGTGGATGTGGCCAGCTCAACATCACTTGTGTTGGGGGCGCCTGTGGTGGCCCGAGCACTCTGCCAGAGAAAACGGGCTCCTGAGCTCTGTTTTCGGCTGTGACAGACTCCTGCAACCCTCTGCCAGTGAAAACGGAGCTCGGGAGGACCCATGTGCAGCCCTCCCAAGCTCTGTTTTTGCTGGCAGAGGCACAGATCTTTGCTGTTTCCAGGGCGGCCCCGCGGGCCAGATCTAAGCACCCTGTGGGCCAGATCCGGCCCCCGGGCCTTGAGTTTGACACCCCTGACCTAGACCATGGGTGTCAAACTCTCTGCGTCACGTTGCCATCATGGAGCTGGGGTGGCATGGCCTGCATATGATGAATCCAGCCCGCAGGCCACCAGTTTGACACCCCTAACCTAGACTAAATTTCCTGGCAAGTTTTCAGAAGTCATGGTCTGCTTCCTAGGCCTGAGAAAGAGCCACTCAGCCTAAGGCAGGACTAAAACTTATTCCAAAGGTGCTTTTTTCAAGAGGTAACTGGATTTTCTGGTTTTTCTTTGAAGACATTTCGCTTCTCATCCAAAAAGCTTCTTCAGCTCTGAAGAAGAGCTGAAGAAGCTTCTTGAATGAGAAGCAAAACGTCTTCAAAGAAAAAACGGAAAGTTCAGTTGCCTCTTGAAAAAAGCACCTTTGGGACAACTATGACCTGGATGACTGAGAATTTCCATAGACGACTAAAACTGATAGACTCCTGGTGCTTTAACTACTATAAACAAACTGGCTCTTTTTAAAGTTAAGTTTAATAACAAACATGTTAAACAGTGATCCAGTGTCTTATCTTCTTTGTAGGGCAGATGTGTACACCTATATTCTACTTATGGGTTTATAATGATGTACTATGACTACAGATAGTCCTCAACTTACAATCAATGGTTCATTTAGTGACTATTTGAAGTTACAAAGGCACTGAAAAAAGTGACTTATGGCCATTTTTCACACTTATGACTATTGTAGCATCCCTATGGTTATGTGATCAAAATTCGGACACTTGGCAAACAACTTATATTTATGATGAATGCAATGTCCCAGGATCATGTAATCACCTTTTGTGACCTTTTCACAAGCAAAGTCAATGGGGAAGCCATATTCACTTAACAATAGCAATAGCACTTAGACTTATATACCACTTCATAGTGCTTTACTGCCCTCTCTAAGCAGTTTATAGAGTCAGCATATTGCCCCCAACAATCTGGGTCCTTATTTTACCAAGGTTCAGAAGGATGGAAGGCTGAGTCAACCTTGAGCCGGTCAGGATCGAACTCCTGGCAGTGAGCAGTGAGTTAACCTGCAATACTGCATTCTAACCACTGCGCCACTGTTGGCTCCTCCTGTTACTAACAATCATGTTACTAACTTAACAATTGCAGCGAATAATTTAACAACTGTGGCACAAAAAGTCATAAAATGGGGCAAAACTCCACAAATTTCTCACTTAGCAACAGAAATTTTGGACTTAATTGTGGCCATAAATCGAGGATTATCTGTAATAAAATGCCCATTGTTCAGTGTGAAAACAGTGTAATGGAAAGAAAGCTACCTATTCTTGTGTATTTCTTGTACATTCATTATCATGAATGAAATATCTGAATAGACAATGTTTTCAGACTTACTAGCCATGACAGTGCATAGAGATGTTACACATTGAGAAGAGCCAATGGCAAAACAGAGAGTTTGTTCCATTAATGGTTCAAGTATTTTCTCCTGTCTCTTTCCTGCTCTTCTGTTACATATGAATGAAGCATGTTCCACGGGTAATATATGTGGCATGAAATTGTATTTGGAGTTATTCTGGTGATATGGAAAGAAGCAGAAAAATTGTTTGGATAGTTCTTTCTTCTGGTGCATACATATCTCCTGATTTCCCAAGAGATTGTTAAGTCAAGTACTTTGTTTTGTTCTGCAAAACAAAGGTAGCATTATGAAACATATGAAATGTATACTAATCTGTGTATATATTCCCAAATAGGTCAATTATGTTTGTGTGATTTTTAAAGTTACAGTACATACTACTACCATTAGGGAACAAATGTGATTTGTTCACATTTAAACATAAAACACCCAATTAAGGCTTGTACTTAAGGGCCATTAGCAAAATCATGAAACCTGTGACATATAATATTTGGAATATGAGCTATGTTTAATTTAGACACTCATAAGATATGAATACCTGGAATCATAGTTGTATAACTATGACCGACAAATGACTTCAGAGTAACATATATTTTTTATATTGAATGAACTGTGGTGACACAGTGGTTAGAATGCAGTATTGCAGCCTAATTCTGCTGACTGCTACGGTAGCAGTTCGATTCTGACTGGCTCAAAGTTGACTCAGCCTTCCATCTTTCCAAGGTCGGTAAAATGAGGACCCAGATTGTTGGGGGCAATATGCTGACTCTGTAAATTGCTTAGAGAGGGCTGTAAAGCACTGTGAAACTATATAAATGCTATTGCTATTGCTAGTTAATAAAATATAGCTGAAGAAGAGAGGATAGACTCAGTGTAGAATATATAAAAACTTACCTGAAGATAAAAAGGACAAAGAGCTTGTTTGTTTGTTTGTTTGTTTGTTTGCCACCAGGGGTGGGTTCTGCTTTTCTTCACAGCCAGTTCGCTCAGTGATGTGCTGTGTGGGCACGCGCTTTGCGCATGCACAGTGCACTACATGCGTGCTTCACGCATGTGCAGTGCTTAAAAAAAGCTTCTGCGTATGCGCAGAAGCAAAAAACAAGATGGCGCAGCCTATGGCGCCGCCGAAAGAACTGGTTCGGGGGCGTGGCAGGCCTGGGTCACTGCTGGTTCTAGCGACCCAGGCCGCCAAGTTACTACTGGTTCTATAGAACCGGTCCGAACCGGGAGGAACCCACCTCTGTTTGCCACCCAACTCCAATGGACTCCCATTATTGAGTATATATTATTCTTACATAATTTAATTTAATTTAATTTAATTTAATTTAATTTATTTGTCAAGCATATATGATTACAAGCAAAGTATAGACAAAGTATAAACATGATTGTATATATATATAATAGTACAAGCATGATTATGAGTACAAGAAGTATGAATATATGGGTACATTAGGACAGGGACGGTAGGCACGATTGTGCGCTTATGCACGCACCTTACAGACCTCTTAGGAACGGGGTGAGGGCGACAGTAGACAGTCTAAGGCTAGAGTTTT
>QLTV01002694.1:2707725-2727544 GCA_003457575.1 Thermophis baileyi
CATTTCAAGTCTGGTTGCATAAGGTATTCTGTTGCGAACAGAGGAATGTAATACTCTTCTTGTGAAATATCTGTGGACATTCTCAATTGTGTTAATGTCTGATATGTAGTGTGGGTTCCAGACAGATGAGCTGTATTCAAGAATTGGTCTAGCAAATGTTTTGTATGCTCTGGTTAAGAGGACAATGTTACCAGAGAAGAAGCTACGCAAGATTAGGTTAACCACTCTTAATGCCTTCTTAGCTATGCTGTTGCAGTGGGCTCTGGCACTTAGATCATTAGAGATGAGTACTCCAAGGTCCTTTACTGAGTAAGGATCATCAACAAGGTCATGATCATATAGTTTGTATTTTGTGTTCTGATTATTTTTGCCAATGTGTAAAACTGAGCATTTGTTGATTGAGATTTGAAGTTGCCACATAGCCCGTAATGTAAGGCTTTTCCCACTACCGAAAAGTATTTACCAAAGTTACATGTGTCAAGTCACTCTTGAGCTACACAGCAAATGTTTCTGATTTTGAATCCAAAGAAAAATGTTTAAATTCTTTGTTTGTGTGACCTGCTGCAGTGTCAAGTTCTTCTAGTGGCAAAAATCAATACTGGATTATAGGCATTATCACAGAAGCCAAAGATCATAGTCAACACAAGTAGGCTGAAAGAAGGGGAGAAATTAAATGAGATGTAGTGTTAACTCAACCTCAGTGATCAAAGTCTAAAATGAGGGGCTGTCTGAGCTCAGTCAGTCTAGAGATTGTTCTTTGACTAGGAAGTCCTTTCCTCTTATTTCAGATATGTGTGGAGTGCCGGGGTTATTCAAAGGTGAAGGAATTGTATTCTGTATACTTAAAAGCATTCCATTCTGTGTTTATCACTTTGTGAGCCTTTGCAGTTAAAGAGACAGATCTGCTTCTAAAGGGTAGCTTTTAGGGCAGGGATTGCACAATACTGAAAGATTTGGAAGTCAGCAATAAAATAAGTCTAATGAAATAAAACCAAATCAAATAAATCTGCCCAATAACCAGAACATTGTTACACTCAATGGACAATACACTTCTTTCTTGAACTCCACACTGCTCTGTGAGCAGAATTATTACCTTCTTATATCTTTGTTAGGAATAAGGTCTGTGCTATAGTCGTTAAAAGCAAGCAGAAAGGGGAAATCTTAAAGCAGAAGAGTGACACAATATTCGATGTTGCTCTTCTAATATTACCTATATACCAGTCAGGAACTGACACTACATTCTTTAGCTTGGAAAAGCAGCCTCATATTGTCACTGTATATATTTTTCTTCTTCTATAGAGAAACATCTGTCCAAGATTGCTTTCAGTTCCTAAAGCTCCTATAAAACGGCAACATTTTTTTTTAAAGAGAATCCACCTTTGGGTGAAATGGGAACCTATAAAATAGCATTTGAGAGCCAGTTTTGTCTAGTGGTTAAGGCACTGGGCTAGAAAGCAAGAGATTGTGAGTTCAAGTCCTTCCTTGACCTTGAAAGACAGCTGGGTGACCTTAGGTCGGTCACTCTCCGCCCGACTCACTTCACAGAGTTGCATTTGTGGGGAAAATAGGAAGAGGAAGGTGTGTTGGATATCTTCACTGCCTTGAGTTATTTGTAAGAATAATAAAGGTGGGATATAAGCAAATAAAAATAAAATTCTGTAGGGGTGTATGGAAAGGATAAGGGCAATCTTATAAGGATATAATTGTCCGTAAAGGTCTTGCACTGAATGTTAAGGTGGCAGGTAGCAAGTATATCCAGCTGAAAAACACTCTCTGCAGAATATTTATGCTAAAAGCAGAAGGATAGGACTGATGAGAACAAGATGAGACTATATTCCTCCATTTTTTAATACCCTACCTACATGAGTATGCTTGACTGGAAACCTGTGGCCCGAAGATTACAGAAAACAGCAAACATTATAGTTGTAATTTCACATCTATACACTGCTTTAAAGGTGTGGGAACTCCCAATTCCCAGAATTTCCTAGCCAACATGCTGGCTGGGGAATTCTGGGAGTTGAAGTCTGCATATCTTAAAGTGGCTAAGGTTGAGAAATACTGCAGTGTATAGTTATAGGCACATGATAAACACATTAAAAACAAATCATACAATTATTATGATATGGCATACAATGGCACTGGAGCTCTTTCTCAACCTCAAATTTGCATGCTATCTGTCCGATTCAGCTCCCAACCCAAACTTAAGCCATGGACAAATTTATCTGTCATAGGTTTTTTTTTATACTTGAAAAAAAAATCTTCCTTCCCATCAAACAGCGTATCTGAATGATTCTTCAAAGATTCAGATATCTCCAAATGCTTTTCTCCGTACCTCAAGAATAATCATTCTGTTCCATGAGGTCTAATGAAGTACATGTCTCCTCCATTCGCTCAACCTGCTCCACAGTTTGGCAACTTCTCAACTTCATTTCTACCCTCCTGGACTGAACGTGTCAGATCAGTGCAATGGCCAAGTGCTAAACTGATCCTGTTTTGCCTCATCCACCACCACCATACCACCACCCTGCTGGTTTGCACAAAATAAAGATGTCTGCCTCACCGTAATGCTCGATCTGCATTAAGTTCTCATGCTGTAAATAGCACTTACCTAGAATTACCAGATTCAGAGAGAGATGGGAATATCACAGGTGAGGTGGAAAGCAGGGAAGTACTTCGCAGCATGTTGTGGCTATTGTTTAAGAGCTGGTGGTATCATGTACATGACATCAGGTATTCCCAGAGTGTAGCCAAACTCGAAGGGAGACTGAGCTCAAAGCATTAATGATTATGCAGAACAGATTATTCAAAAGTTGGTTGATTTGCAAGCTGTTGTAGAAGGAGTTGAGTAGCACTTGAGACATCTGTTTGGGAAAGGCCAAGAATGGCAAACTAGCTTATTTCTCTTTTTTTAAATAACATAATTGCCGTCTATTATACATAGCTTTATTCTAGCCATTTACTCATTTTTATTCAAGTTATTCATTATTCATTCAGTAGTCACTTCAACAAGGTTAGATTTCAAATTAGTTTAAATCAACATTCTCTTATTTTATTTCACTGCAGATATCTATAAGCAAGGTCAGGGTGTTTTTGACTTTAAAGAAACTATGTTAAATAATGTATGTCTCTCAAAGCGTCTTTCATTTCCCTTACTTGGAGTTATATTTGCTTTTTAAAAACAAAATAGCCGGAGAGATTACTGCCGTGCTGTATGGATACAATGCTTGGGATTATAGTCTAAATCATTCTGGCAAACTGTGTTTAGATTGTCATGGTCCATCATTCTAATACAGAGGGCTACTGCATAATGGGTTTGTAGGAATAATCCAATAAAGTAAGCAGGTTCGGGAACTTAACGGCAAGCCATTGTGGTTTTGCATTAGGGTAGGAATATTTATTGTACATATGCTGAGTGGCTTTGTGAGTTTGCCACCATTCAAAGGGGTATGTGCTGCTATTCCAGAGGGAAGCATAACTGTAATGGACTGACAAAAGGGAAGAGAATTGGTTAGAGGGGGGAAAAACACAGTGATGAAATTTGCATGAAAGCACAGAGAACGTACTAAACACGTTCGGATAATACGTTGACTAGCAAAGTCTCACTCGCGTAGTTCTTCTACTCCCATAATCACAGGCTATTTGCAGATTTTCTCCCTCTCTCTTCAAGTATGTTTTGAATGTCACCCACCATGTATATTTCTTTACAAGGCCATGTTCCTGGAACACATACAAAGAATGGGGTTTGGGACACTTGTCCCATCCTTTACCTTTTTGTGCTTATGGAACTTTGGTTCCTGAGTCTCCCATGTTGGCAGAAAATTCAGATGAGGACTTCATTCCCAATGTAGAATTTTCCATATACAGTAACGTGGGACATTAGGATGAAAGGGTCTAGAATTCTACTCTCCTGCCAGACAGAATATGTGAATCAACTTACTGCCCACTCTGTAAGACAGGTTTCAGATTCAATTTTCTCCTCACCCTCTTTGACTTTGAATAATCTTTTCCCTGGAAAGAAAAATGGGGGATGTAGGCAGTTCCAAGAGAAAGGGGGATCTCTTTGGCTAGCCTGGTACAACTCCTCCATAACATTATTACTTCTGAAAGTCTGAACTGGAATTCGGAAACATTGCCAAATTTGGAATGCCTATAGAATTTGATCTCAAATTCTCTGTGTTGGGTTTCTCTATACAGCTTATATAGTAAGGGTAAATCATATATTGGAACTTATGTTTGAGGATACAATCCAACAAACTATTACACAAAGTGTTCTGACCCGGCTTCCTGATAAACTCACACAGCACAAATAGCGTCTCAAAAACCTCTTTTTAAATGATAACGTCTGCTAATTGTCTTCATTAACAGTCGTTCTGAGTTCAAATAAAGTAAAACAAGTCTTTCCTTTGTAACGTCTGCTAATTATTCTCATTAGCAGACAACCTGAGTCCAAGCAAAATTCAACAAAGCTGACGAAAAGTCTTTCAGGGAACAGCAGATAACACACATGAACCTTGCTATTCGTTGGCAAACTGCCCAGGAACAATGTGCAGGAAAACTTGACGAGGTCAAACAGGAACCAAACAGAGGCCTGAATTGCAAAGACAAGATCTAGAAATGAACGAAGTTGCTTCCTGCAACTTCCTCATTTGTGTTCATCACTTAAATAGGCTATGGGAGTGGCCAATTATCCCCAAGCCTTACTCCCGAGTAGTCCTTCTCTGGAACCATTCCTGCCTTTTGGCAGCTCTGCGCATGCGTGCATTAAGAACAGGCTCCTCCTGTTCTTCTTCTTCACTCCTGTCATCCTTTGGAGGTTCTGGAGGCCCTGGCTGAATCCCTGCCTCTGGCACCGAGCCTTCTCCAGACTCCAGGCCTGGCCCAGGTTCCTCCCCAGCCTCCTCACTGTCCGACTCTGCTGCCAGCTGCACAGGCTGCTGGCGAACCACAACACAAAGCTCCTTCTCAATTTTTTGGTATCAATTTATTATTATTGCTATTACTTAAGAAGAGTAAGGATCAAATTACTGGATCAAATTAGGAGTCCATCTCTGATCCATTATATTCTACAGTAGCCAGATAGATGCCTTCTGAAAGCATGCAGCAAAGACATTGATAACATATAACTTTAATCAAAATAGAGCTGGAAGGGACCTTGGGGATCTTCTAGTCCAACCCCCTGCTCAGGTAGGAGACCCTATAGCATTTCTGACAGGTGGCTGTCTACCTGTTTCCTTAAAAAACTCCAGTGATGGAGCATCCACAACTTCTAAAGGCAAACTGTTCCAATGGTTAATTGTTCTCACTGTTAGGAAATTTCTCCTTAATTCCAGGTTATTTCTCTCCTTGATTAGTTTGCATCCATTGCTGCTTCTTCTGCCTTCAGATGCTTTGGAAAATAAGTTGACACCCTCTATTTTGTGGCAGCCCCTCAAATACTGGAATACTGCTATCATGTCACCCCTCGTCCTTCTTTTCTCTAGACAAGCCATACCCAGTTCTTGCAACCGTTCTTAACTTCCATCCAGTAGTCCATCCTTCCAGCAATGTTATTTAAAGATATTGAGTTTTAGCTAGGAGAAGCATGGGTTCCCTACTCCTAGCATGCAGAACAGGAATAAAGATGATAATGTTTCAGATGTAATGAGAGTATGTCTAATATACAGCATTTTTGGATTATCACCAGAGAGAGGCCACCCTTAACAATGGATGCTCACTAAATGGCTATGGATGACTTTGAGCCTCTCTCACATCATTCTCAATCTACCCTGTTTCCCCCAAAATAAGACATCCCCTGATAATAAGCCCAATTGGGCTTTTGAGTGCATGGCAATAAGGCCCAGCCACACCCTTATGGGATTAGAACCCGGGCCCCTTGCCTAACAAGGCAAGTGATTAAGCCTATGAGCCACAGGATTCTTCTCCCTATCTGCATGTTCCAGGGACAAGGATATATATATGTTTTTTTCTCTGTTAAATCACCTGGTATACCCAAATATGGGAGAAAGCATACTGCTTCCTTTTTGCCTTTCGGCCCCTCCAGGGGCCATCCAGACAGTTAATTACAAACGACAGTCCGTTTCTATATGTTATATTTTTTTACATAAATAAAGGGAGACTAGTATAGATCTATTTCAAGCTATTTAGCTCTCATCAGCCAGCCACACCCTTATGGGATTAGAACCCGGGCCCCTTGCCTAACAAGGCAAGTGATTAAACCTATGAGCCACAGGATTCTTCTCCCTATCTGCATGTTCCTAAAGAGCTTGAAATAGATCTATACTAGTCTATATTTGGGTATACCAGTATATTTGGGTATACCAGGTGATTTAACAGAGAAAAAAACATATATATATCCTGGTCCCTGGAACAAGCTGATAGGGAGGAGATCCAGTGGCTCAAGAGGTTAAACAACTGCCTAACAAGGCAAGCTCATTTATCTACCTTATTTACACACACACCCACACACACGCACACGTATGTATGTATGTATGTTTTCTCTGTCGAATCACCTGGTATACCAAAATATGGGAGGGAGCATACTGCTTCCCTTTTGCCCTTCGGCCCCTCCAGGGGCCAACCAGGCAGTTGCTTACAACGACAGCCCGTTTCTATGTGTTACATATTTTTACTGATAAATAAATAAATTGATTTACACATACTATGTATATATATGTATATATATATATGTATATATATGTATATATATGTATATGTGTGTATATATATATATATATATATATATATAAGACAGGGTCTTATTTTCAGGGAAACATGGTAACAACAACAGGGTTATTGTTGGGGGTGGATGGAAGGAGGGAATGCCATGGGGCACTTTGTTTTGAAGGGAATGTGAGATATTATTAATTGTAGTAACATTAAATACTATAAAATGATGACAACCAATATTTTCTCTGTATTTTGGGTACTGTCAGTTAATTTTACATACAATATTCATTCTCTATACTTTGATATTAAGAATTATAGTATCTCTCTCTACCCAGAAATCCAAAACCACACCTTCACATACTGTATAAAATAGATGACTGTCATCCATCCATCCATCCATCCATCCATCCATCCATCCATCCATGCATCCATCCACACACACAAACACAGTGTTCTCAATAAATCTCATATTCTTTTAGGAAAAAGTGACCCATTTCATTCCGCTTTCTGTTGCATTTTGAATCAGTTGTAGATGGCACTCCTTCTGGCCTCCATCCTTTCTCTTCAGTTTTTACAGGGTCGGAATAGATGGACCTGTCAGCTGCCAATTGCTCAGGCTCATGCAGGCTCCTTGGGTCAATCAGTGCCAGAGGACAGCAACTTCATCAATGCCAGTGGCACGCCAACGTTCAAACCAAAGCTCACATTCCTTGGGGATGTGGTTATATTTCTTACTCCAGAATATAGGGAGATACACAGAATTCTTGCCACCTTCTCTTTGCTGAAACCTAATGCAGTTTGGGTCTATCAAGAACTACTATTCTCATGCTTGCTTTTTCATAGGTGTTTTTAAAATATTAATGCTCTGAGTCAGAGTGGCATTTCTTCCGGTATCAGAGGTGGTATGAATTTCATCATCCTGTTCCGCCCCTAATAAGCTATTAAGCTACTAAACAAATGGTGGTGACATAAACTGCAGTTGTCACTTCTACTCTCTATCTTTCAGGCTTTTTGTGCTACTTCCAACTGATGGTAATTTTAGATTATTTAAGAGCCAGTTTGGTCTAGTGGTTAAAGCATCAGGCCAGAAATCAGGAGACCTTAGTTCTAATCCCAATTTGGGCATGAAGCCAGATGGGTGATCTTCAGCCATTCCCTCTCTCTCTCCAAGAAAGCTTGCCAAAACACCTGCATGTCTTTTTTCCAGACAGTCGCCAGGAGTAACAACCCTATTTGGAGCACACATGCACACAAATACACACAAATATAAACCTAGTATTAGGTGGGACATTTTCAAGAGGGGTGGATAAATGTACCTTAGGAGCAAATATTAGAAGGGGATTAAGAATATGTAATTTTTTATTTTGGCTACACTTCAGCTGTGATCACTCCATTCTTTCCCTTGTCTATCTGTGAATGGTCATCAGTACCTTCCACAAGACTTATTTTGACCTTAGTCCGAAAAATATTTGTGTAGCCATGGAGTAGATCTTTTTGGAACACAACTCAAGGCTCCATAGACAACAAAACCACTTTGTTTTCCACAGCAGTGAAATTTACTTACCTTCCCTACTGGTTCGGAAGCGTGTGCAAAGCACGCGCCCATCACGCATGCTTTTTCACCCTCTGCGCATGCGCAGAATGCTTTGCGCATGCGCAGAGGGTTAAAAAAAAAGAAAGTGGCGACGTCCAGGCGGGTGGGCGGAGCCTCGCGCTGCCACCGCTATCGGTTCTCCGAACCACTGGCGGCCGCCGCTACCGGTACGCCCAGACCAGGCCGAACCGGTAGCATTTCATCCCTGGTTTTCCACATTTTTAACTGACTCTTGCCTTTCTTTATACCAGATTGCTAGATTGGGAGGGCATCACTGCATCCTTGTTCTGTTCATGGGCTTTCCAGGATAATTTTATTGGCAACTTGAGAACAAGATTCTAGATTAGTCTAGACTTTGCTCAGGTCCAACAGGATCCTCGTGTTATATTTTTAACAAGAGAGACATGTGCCAAACAGTCTAACATCCCTTAAATAACGAGTGTGAGTAGGCAGGGGAGAATGCACCAGCTGCTTTTCAAGAAATCTGTTATTTTCACAGTATGTTCCAAAGACTGTTGGGTTTCCTTGGAAACTTATCAGGGGCTTCTCAGTTCCTCAAGAGGATAATAGTAGCAGCAGACCAGACTTCACCAAATTTGCAACTATTTTAACAAGTTCCTCAGAGCAGAGATCCATCTATCTCTCAATATGCAAAGTGCCAGAGCCTCCTGGTTATTTTCTATAAACAGATAACAATTGTGTATTGGATCCAGATATATAATCCTACCTTGAATAGGCTCATGGCAAGTAGTGGGGACCAATTAGCCATGCATTATTTAAATGCAACTGATTTCAATATACTGCATCAGTTATCCAACACAGTAATATTGGCTTCCTTCATTGTGCAGGTTGTTGCATCTGTTCTAACAGACATCATGAGGCCCACAATGATTCATTTTTGTTCTCTGCACAATCTTCACACGCACTGTGTTGATCTCTGAATGTTCTTCTTTGAGTCCTCTGACAGAATGGAAAAAGCAAGAGGGAACCTTGGAGGTGACATTTTTGATTATGGGGTGTCATTTCCAGGAAAAATTCTAGTGTTTCAAAACCAGGTGAAGACCTGTTATCCTTTAAAACAATTCTACAATCGGCAACTTTTTCACACCTACATTGGCCCTGCCTTTCCTGCTGTTTCTTGCAGGCTTTTGTGCTTTGTGATGTTATTCGTATTTATATTCATGTCAGTGATTTTGAAAATGTGTTATTTGAAACATTAACAAACAAACAAACAAACAAACAGCATCCTGCATAATCCGAGGCTACATCTTAGGCTACAGTCCAAATTTTATAGTACATATTGTTGTTGGTTTTTGTTGTTGTTGTTGTTGTTTGCTTGCTTTGGGATGCAGAAGTCAAAGGATGCCTCACCAGACAAAATAAGCTTGAAACTCACAGTGATAAATTAATCTGCATATCTAATTTGTGCCATTAGTTGGCTCAAGTGTACCTTTCATGCTTGCAATATTTCCTTCTATTTTTTCCCCTGCCAAGGCCAAGGTTTAATAGGGTATGTCTTGATATTTAAAATGTCAAGTTTGCCTTGCTTCCGAAGAAGTACTTGAGGCAATCTGCAACAAGTATATTATGTGCACAATGAGATTATAAACGCTAAAGAAGTTCAAGAAAACGTGGACATTAACAGATGTGTAACAGGACTCGGATATCACTTTAAAACAGTAATGTTGTCTCTTAGTGTCAACACTGAAACCTTTGAGTAGTTTTCCTGATAGTGCTTTGTTTTTGTCTTCTGGGCTACTCTACAACTTTGTTGTGTCCTGGTGGCCTCTTTCAAGTATTAACTAAGACTGTCCTTGATTAGCTTCTTGAAAATCTCCCAAAATTTTCTAGGACCTTTTCTCTTCCTAACCCTATTAAAATCGAGCCTCAAATAATGCTTACGGAAGTCAGTTGGTATGCATCAGTGGTGGGTTGCTGCCTGTTCGGACCGGTTCATTAGAACTGGTAGCGGAAATTTACCACTGCTCGCAGAACCGGCAGCGATGACCGGCGGTCCATGCTCCAGAACTGGTCCTCCGGTTGCCGCGGCTTGCAAAAAGAACCCTCTGCGCATGCGCAAAGGCTTCTGCGCATGCGCAGAGGGTCATTTCCGAGTCTTTTGCGTGATGTGACGGGGCGCGCATGAAGCGAAGCGAGCGCAAAGTGTGCAAAACGCGCACTTCCATCGCGATGCGAACCGGTAGGGAAGGTAAGTGGAACCCACCCCTGGTATGCATGTTTGAAAAACAATGGCATGGCATAGTTAAGACATAATGATGAAAGAGTCAGTCAGTTCTAGTTTTTTCTCAGCTCTTTCTTTTTCTAGTCATAAGACTCTTTTTTCTATTTCTGCACCAATTTGATTGCATGTATTTTTAAAATGTTTACAGAAAAGAAGCATTCATTTCCATGTGAATTTTACCTATTCAATAGATATGAGTTTGCAGGCATTTTGAATAATTTACATATTTTGGGGGAGCAATTTCCTTTCATATGCTACTGTGAATGTTATTTTCATGAATGTGCATATTACGGTTTGCACTTATTTATACCTTTGAAATGTAGGTTTCTAAGCTAGCAACATCACTCTATACATATTATTTTCATAACAAATCCATAGGAAGAATCCATTCTTGCTATAAGGGAAGAATGACACAGGAGACATAAATTTCCTATCTTTTGATGGATTTGAGTGTTTATGCCTTTTTTTTTTTTAAGGCAGCTTTTCAGAAAACCCTCTGTTCCTGTTTTTATAAAGGGGGAAAAAAAAGGCTGGCTACAGATGCCACGATATGTAAAAGGGACAGGTTATTCCTTTTCAAAGATTCTGGCAGAAAATAATGTGTGAAATTTGCTCATACTTTCCTATATCTGTAAATTATGTCATACAAAAAGTTACATCCATGGGTTGATTTCCAACAAGAGCTATTGCAAGGGTGACATGATTGCATTGTTGAAGTATTTGAAAGGCTTTCACACAAAAGAACACCTCTCATAGCACAGGATGTGGAAGAATAACCTTAAGTACAAGAAAGCAGATTCTAATGATAGCAACAGTTCAACAGTGGAACTGTTAGAAAGGTACATTCCTTTGATGCTTGCCTTCAAGCAGAAGCTCCACAGACCTTGGTTGGGGGGGTATTTTAATTTAGATTTCTATCCTGAACTCAATGGGATAAATAGTTCACAAGCTCTATGGCTTGTGATTCAAAGGTCTGGATTTCTGAACTAGGATTTGGATTAAGATGCTAAAAAATCAGATTAGGAAAGCTCTGAACTGGTTTAGAGCAAGTTAAATCACTTGAACCAACACTCAACCATGTTCCTTCATCTTTTGTTTCCTTATATGAAGTCACAGGTAAGAAAACTCATTCTCAGACCCTCAAGGTTTTTTAAATAAATAATTCTAAGATTATTATATCCTTCCCCCCCCCTTCCATTCAATCATGTCTGATTTTTGGACACTGCCTGGACAAGTCCCTGTGTCGAGCCCGGTCCGTGGGCTCGCCATACCTGGGGGGGAAGCGCTAGGACATGACGCAAGCCTTCTGCACCTCCCAGCTGAATACCCGACTCCCAGCTGATTTCTCCGGCTGCCGCGCTGCTGCCCAACCCCCAGCTGAGTTCTCTGCTTGTTGACTGCTTGCTGAAAGCGCGGAGAGAGGAGCTGAGAGGAACGGAGTGGAGAGCTGAGAGGAAACCAGATATTCAGCCACCGGAACTGTGGTTGCTGGGGCGGATGGTGGTTGGTGGGGGTGCGTGGTTATTGGGTGATTGGGAGGTGGAGTGCACATTTGAAAAGCAGCGCTGGAAGGCAGCGCTGGCTTTACATGGTCATCTTTGATGCCAACTCGCTTCGTTCTGAGGCCAGGTCTGTTTGATGGAATTAAACACTTGATTTTGCTGCACTTGTGGTCGCATTTGTTATTCTTGCCAAACCTACCCTGACAGGCTGAGACCCTGAAGTTTTTATGACAAGGTTTTTCATAAATGGTTTGCCCTTACCTCCTTCCTAGGTCTGAGAGGAACGACTAGCCCAAACCCACCCAACTGGCTTTGTACCTAAGGGGGACTAGAATTCATTGTCTCCCGGTTTCTAGCCTGATGCTTTAACCACTATACCAAAATGGCTTTCCATAGTCTAAGTAGAAACACTTAAATGAAATCTCTTGGTAATGATGATCTGAAAATCTCTTTCCTGAGCAACTTTTGATTGAACTTGTCTCTACATTCAAAATGAAACTCAGAAAGATCTAAATAAAGCCTTCCAAAGAACATCTGGCATTGCAACCAGAATTTTAAAGTTTTGAGAGAAGATATGCTTGAAGTGTCCTTTTCTTCCAATAGAAAGATGGCATACAGTATATTTAAAACAGGGGTGGGTTCTGGATCCGTTTGCTGCCGGTTTGCTCAGGGTCGCACCATGCACACGCGCTTCGCATGCACGCACGCACATGCAGCAATAAAAAATAGCTTCTGCACATGCACAGAAGCAAAAATTAGCTTCTGCGCATGCGCAGAAGCAAAATCCAAGATGGCGGCACCCAGGGAGACACCGACAGAACCGGCTCCGTGACGTCATCGCGGAGTTACTAACAGTTCTAAAAAACCGGTTAGAACCAGTAGGAACCCACCTCTGATTTAAAAGAAGCTAAACATGCTTCACTTTATCGATTCATATTTTATGTCTTTCTTAAATATTTGGCCCTGTGAAGTTTCAAGTTTTCTCTACCTTCAGCACCAGTTATGCTATTTAATTTTTTTAAGTTAATTATAAATCAGATTTATCTTTTCCTAAAAATCCTTTGCTATGATAAGGCTATACTAAAGAACTCTTTTTATGGGAAAGAGGATTATGGAAGGAATGGAAGTTGGTTAGTCAGAAAGTTACTCATTCCCTTGAAGGGAATTGTCAATAAAATGTATTGACTCAGCCTCTTCCACTATTCAGACTTCTACATATATAAGTTCTCACCATAATTTCATAGCTCACATTCTAATGAAAAGGTTCCAGACATGGGTGATCTTTCTATAGCAAAAGCTAGACAATATCTCAAACACGAATAGTCCTTTCCTTGAATCTTCTTTGATGCAGTGATGACAAACCTATAACACACATGTCAAAGGTGACACATTAAAATGTTTTGGGTGACACGTCAGCAGTCACGAACAACTATTCTCCCTGTTTTATCAAAGAAGCTGAATGGACACAAATACAAGAAATGTGTGACCTTGAACCACCAGGGGCTTAAAATGGATTCTTACTATCTACAGTATATCAGTGTGTGATCTGGTTACATCCAGAATTATGATGGATGGTGACATGAAAGAGAGAGCAACTTGCAAAATGCATTAGGAACATGGCAGTTGCACTGTAGCCTTCCAACTGCTGCATGGAATGGTTGTTTGCAAGGTGTAAGCATGGAAGATATTTTGGACAGGAACTGCCATGTCCAAAATGAATGCACTATCAGTGATCGTGTGAAATCAGCTTTTGCATTAGTGTGAACAAGAAGTGCACTGATTATAAATGAAGATGTAAAGAAATGTTTCTCTTGTGTGGGGAGGGAGAAAACACACTGGTGGAGCCAAGTGAAGCATTTTCCTAATTTTTGATTGATTCCAATAGGTTCACCATCATTGCTTTAAGGAAGTAAAATGAAAGACAGTCTCCATACCCACATTGCAAAGAAAGGGGTTATTGTTAAAGCTGAGGGCTAATATGGGGATCTTAATTTTTCAGTGATTCTGCAAGGTTCAGCTTAAAAGATCTTTCTGAATGCAACGGAGGCATACAATGATTCTTTAAAACCCTGCTAAAAATAATTAATGTCTTAGAATTAAGAACTGGCATGGCCTTTCCAAGCTACCTAATCCAATATTATTTAGTGCAGGAAATTCAGGAGATTGATTTCTTTCTTTAGGAAAAAAAAACTTAGTGGTGTTTTATTTTATTTATTTATTTTTAATTATGTGACTATATATAAACTTGCACCCTCTCCCAATCACAGTAGCAACTTCTGAGTGAAGTTGTATCATTTTATGTTGCATCATCTGCGAAGTCATGGAATCAATCATTAACCAATCTATTACCCTCCACCTAGAAACAAACAACCTACTCTCCAACAAACAATTTGGTTTCAGAAAGAATTTATCCTGTAATCTGCAACTACTACACTGCAAAAACAGATGGACTACACATCTCGACCAGGGCAAAGCAATAGACGCAATTTACATAGACTTCTGTAAAGCGTTTGATTCAGTGGTACACGACAAACTACTTCTAAAACTAAAATATTATGGCATTTCTGGACTCCTACATAAATGGATAGCTGCCTTCCTGTCAAACTGGCAACAAGTGGTCAAAATAGGAAGCGCTCTATCAAATCCTGTACCTGTTAACAGCTGTGTACCCCAAGGCAGCGTATTAGGACCAACACTGATGTTGTGAGCCCAATTTAGGTAGTGTGCACGATAAGGCTATTGAGAGGGAGAACAGAGTGGCTGTTTACTGTGTTTTATAGGATTGTTAAAACAATTGGAGTCAGAAGGCATTGTTTTAACAAGGAGGAATGTATCTGCACCAGGGTGTGGATAGTCTACAATGACTGAAGTATGTGAATGGACTTTGGGGACCAGCTTGAATGGCTACATTGATGTAAGGTTGACACCCAGAAAGCCAATCAGTTAATTCAATGGTAAGCAACCTGAACTATTTCAGATGTTCAGATGAACTTGCCTAAATCTGATCTATCATGCCAGTGGGAAAGGATTGTGAGAGCTGTAAACCAAAACAACTGAAATGCACTATTTTGCCTCCTTTGGTTAATGTATAACATTATATCTCTGTTTACAAGTTGGATTTTCAGTTCTCTTATTAGAGCCCTGAGCAATGTAAATATTTTCATCTAATACAGAAATATTTATTGGATTGCTTTGATTGTGGAAACGTTAAATCAATTGCCAAGTAACTCTTCTTAGGTTAGAATTAGGTCTGCAATGGCCCAAAAAGTTCATTTTAGCACATGGTCATGGTCAGGCGTTGGGTTGAGTGGGATTCAACCACAACAATACACGAGCACACAATAGATACAAACATAAGGTAAACCGCTCCAAACTCGATTGCAAAAAATACGACTTCAGCAACAGAGTGGTCAATGCCTGGAATGCACTACCTGACTCTGCGGTTTCTTCCCCTAACCCCCAAAACTTTAACCTTAAACTGTCTACTGTTAATCTCACTCCATTCCTAAGAGGTCTGTAAGGGGCATGCATAAGCACACCAACGTGCCTACCGTCCCTGTCCTAATGTCCCTTTTTTTATTCGTATCCTTTTCATTTATTCAAAATCATGTTTATACTTTTATCTGTTATCTTATATATGCTTGACAAATAAATAAATAAGTAAAAGTCCTTTTCAGGTTGCATTTCACAAAGGGCATTTTGCTTCTGTTTTCCTGACAGTGTAAGAATGTTCTTTTTATAATTCCACTCATTTCATTCAGCACCACGGTGATGCATTTAAGCCTGCGTATGACTGTGTAATAATGTATAAATCACAATGGACTATAGGGCCTATTTCTCTCTTATTAAAAAGAAATTGCTGTCATATCAGGGAGCTTGCTGACAAAATAGTTCTACTGGTAGAATAACTGAGCTCGTAAGGCCCAGCATCTTCCCACCGCTCGTAAACAGGAATGGCTCTATTTTTCTGTGAGAATCAGGATTTCATGAGAAAGGAAATGGAGGCAGCATTATTTTATATTAGTGCCAAATTAATGTTGTATCAGCACTAAGCAGCATTCCCCCTGAATCAGCCCCCTCCTCAAATTATATCATGTCAAGGTGGCAATGAAAAATAGGCCTATTTTTATAGCCTTCCACCAACCCACTTAACTATTTTAAATAGCAACCTCTGAAGAAGGACCATTATTTTCAACGAGAGCTCTTAACTGGGAGATTTGCAGATATTGTAATTCCACAATGGCATTAAAGCAAACCTATTTTAGCATCCTATGAAGATAGCACTTTTTCCTGATTCAAAAAAATAAAATCCCTCTCTTATTTTTTTTCCCAAAGCAACCTTGCGCATTCTAATTTTGTTCTCTCATCTTCACACATAAAACATCATAATTTGTGCTGTGCCATTTCAAATCTTCCCTACCGTGGTGTGCTTTTGTAGGCAACATCTGCAGTTAAGGATGTGCTAAACACTTATTACTGAGATCAAGTGTTTACCTTCCAAAATTTGTCTTCTTTCATTCGTTTTTGAAAAGAAAACCCTTCAAGTAATTCCTTACCACCGTACAAATAATGCCCTTGAAAGGTATTATAAGGCTGCTCTTTCCTAGAAGAAAAACTAAATGATCCCAGTGAAACTTATTTTAGAGTAGGAATGCCTGAAATTGCATCAGAAAGTCCATTATTTGGATGCTGGAAATCACTAACAAGGTTTACACTAATGACAATATTTATCTTATAGATACTTATTTCCTTGAAATATAGGCGCTTTTTGCTCTGTAATAAATTCACTTAATTTTTCCACTTGGTGTTGCCTGAATTTCAGCATGCTAAAATTCAGAATTTTTTTTTAAAGAGCAATATCCTAAGTATATACAATAATTATTTTTAATAATTATTTTTCCTTTTTAGATTAAGTAGAACTCTGTTGAATATTCCTCTGTTTTCGTTTTCATGGTGTTTAGATCACATAAATAGTCATCTTCAGGTTAGTCATTAAAAAATATCTTTCTTTTTCAATACTCCATTATGAATTCTTAGCTACTACATCCCATCCTTTTGGGGATGGGGGCAGTAGAATGTGGGTGAAGAGTTATTGGGGCTGTTGCTATGTTACCACAGTATCTCCTCTGCACTATTACTGTGTTTCTTTGCCGTAAAAGACACAAGATGGAAAGCAGCATGCAACGTGACAACTTTAAAATTCCAGGCACCAGCTTAGGGCACCAATATCCGCAGCAGCTTCAGAGATATTTTACCTAACTTGGTTTTTTTTCCTGGATTAATCCTATTGGTCAGTTTGTCCAATTAAAGATTATGGGTGAAGCAAAGGAAGTCACATGGCACTACAGCCAATCAGAAGGGCTGCTTGATGTAGTGAATGAAGGTAATTCAGAGCGATGGTAAAGTAAACAATTCTGGAAGCATTTTCTCAGAGTGACAAAATATTGAAAAAGGAAAACATTTTCAAACATAGAGAGAAGGCTAGAGAGAAGTTCCATGAAGATGGGCTCCAGTTCGAGTCCAAAAGCTTGGAAGACAAAACCTCTGGTCCCAGTGACTGACCCAGATTGCATCCTGCTATATTATACTGGGGCATGTACATTTGCCTTTATTCGTAAAACTTTCAAACATGTTTGAGAAAAGAATGGAAACCACTTTAACTAAATCTAGAACCTATCATTTGAAAATGATAAATGACAGAAAAAAATGGGGCTTAAATATATGTTTAAATAAACAGATAATCCTTGTTTAATGTCCACTCATTCAGTGACTGTTCAAAATTACAATGAGGGAGGCTTTGCAGCATCCCTGCTGTTATGTGATTGCAATTCTGGTGCTTGGCAATTGGATCACAATTGTGATGTCACAACATCCTGTAGCCACAAGGTCGTCATTTGTGAGCTTCTGGCTTCCAACAAGCAAAGTCAATGGGGAAGCCAGAGGGAGATTACAAATGGTGACCACTTGATTGCTATAACCCTGTGTGATTTGCCTAACAACAATAGCTAAGACTGCCACAACTTCCATCTTAAGTCAGCTAGTCACATGATGTCACACTTTACAACCCTATTGATTAACAATAGAGCTGCCATTTCCAGTTATCATTGTTAAGTGAGGACTACCTGTACAATTAATATTTGTGTGAGTGTGTGTGTGTGTGTGTGTGAGAGAGAGAGAGAGAGAGAGAGAGAGACTTGACTATAAAGACATAGATACATAAAGAGATAGAGATGGGGATGAAGATAGAGATAGATACAGAGATAGAGATATATTAAAGTTATTAATTTATTCCACCTATATGTTGAATATGTACTGAGGGAGAAGATGAACATGGTTTTAAAACTGGAGGACAAAACTTAAACAGCATACAGTAAGTAATGTATTATGCTGACACTACTCTGATAGCTGCAATTGCAAATTATTTGGAAGTTCTACTAATGAAAGTACAATGGAAGAAAAATGAGACTGAAAAGACAGGGCAGAATGACAACAGGTACACCAATCAGCATTAGAATTGAGATTGAAGATGGGGTGGATATCTGCTTCCTTTTAAGATAAACTATCAACAGTAAAGCAACCAGTAGTCAAAAACTATGCGGTTAAATGTATTGGCTGCCAACTCCAGTGGACTTAGATATTCAGATGTTCCAATGGTGAGCAGAAAGGTGCAGGCAGTGGTTTTTCCAGTGCTATTCGGTAGATGCCAATGTTGGATTTTGAAGAAGCAGGATAGGAAGAGTGTTGAAGTTTTTGAACTTTAGTCTTAAAGCATAGAATACCATGGTCAATAAAGAAAACAAACAATGGATCATAGAACAAACCAATCCGCAATTTTCATGAGGCATAAATGATCGGGTTCAAAAAAAAAATTTATTTTATTTTTTTGTATTTTGTACGCGTTATGCAAAGACAACTCTCTGGAAAAGGCTGTAATGCTAGGAAAAGCGAAAGAAAAGAGGAGAAAAGGAAACAAGGCCAAGGTGGATGGACTTAGTTACAGCAACTATGGGTATACCACAGAGAGAACCAGAGAGCCAGGTTGGAGATACATCATCCTGGAGAACATCTATTCATCTGGTTGCTAAGACTCAGCACTAACTGAAAGGCACATAGTCAATCAATACCTTCAGATATGATTCACATTTGAATCCTAACTATAGATTCTGCATTATACAAATATCTTTTTTTAAGCTTGTAAAAAAGCATAACATTCATTGTCACTTAACAGGGCGTTAACTGCTAGAAGAGACATTAATCATGTGTTGCCTGTACTGAAAAGTGTTATTAGCTGCTAGTTGCCTGCCAGGCACAATTTACACTACTAATGTTGACAGTTAAAGTTCCAAATAGCTTACGGCCTGATTATCTGAAGGAGCATCTCTGCTGCTATGAACTTCCTAGTAACTTTGATCATCTGAAGAAGCTTTTTGATGAAGACCATTACCCACCCACCTATCCATGTCGGAAGCTTAGCTATATGGTCTACAAAAGAATCTTCTCCTGTAGAGTTCCCAGGCAACAACATGTATTTCCCAAGATGTGCTCTGCTCCCACTCTTCCCATACTTAAGAAAAGTTAAGATGGTGGCTGCAACCATATGAAGGAAATTATGCCTCCTTTCCTTTCCTTTCCTTTCCTTTCCTTTCCTTTCCTTTCCTTTCCTTTCCTTTCCTTTCCTTTCCTTTCCTTTCCTTTCCTTTTCTTTTCTTTTCTTTCCTTTCCTTTCCTCCTCTCCTCTCCTCTCCTCTCCTCTCCTTTCCTTTACTTCGGAACCTCCCCCTCGCCACACCACCCCCTTTTTGTGAGGGGGGGGTT
>QLTV01002694.1:2742208-2753380 GCA_003457575.1 Thermophis baileyi
GAAATCACACTGTATTAGAAAAATATGTACTCGAAAAATATGTACTCAAAACTATGTACTTATTATATACTCATATTAATATTTATACTTTACCTGTAATCATATGCATGCTTGACAAAATAAAATAAAATAAATAAATAAATAAATAAATAAATAAATAAATAAATAAATAAAATTGTCAAGGACATCATTATAACATTTCTCAGATATGTTTTTGACCCAGCATACACCAAAGATTTTAATCAAGTTCCCGACTGCAGGCCTATCCACAGGTAATGCCCCTAGCCACTAAAATCAAATGAGCCTCATATGGCATAGGGTGAAGTTTTAAGAAGCATTATTAAAAGAAATACAACTTTTAATATCACTTTTTTTTTATCAATCCCACTTGTGATCTGAGTAGAAATGCCCATGTTTGACCTTGATGACTTCGTGCCTTCGAAAATCTTGTGAGCCAAACAGATGGCATTTCAAAGGCAGTTTCCCCAAAGGGTAAACCTCACCATCTGACATTATACACTTCCTAAGTCCCCAAGTTTGTTTAAATAAATGAAGTGTTGAGTTTCTATCAGTAGTTTTAACCCATGCGCTTAAGAGGGTTTTCTTTTCTTCTTTTTTTCTCTGTTTGTCATTATGAATCTTTTTTTTTTAAAAAAATCTGTCTGTAATATATTTGCCCTCAAAATGGCCTGCTCCTTAAAAAAAAACAATTCCAGGACATTATAAACAAATGTAGCGAATGGAGCCTGCCATGTTTATTGCTCCTGGCTAGGAAGATTAACTTTTTAAAAAGTATATATTTGCACTAAAAGCTATGTTATAACTATCCTGTGCATAAAAAAAAAAAATACTGATACAGAAAGTTTCAGGGTAAAAGTGTAAACATGACAGAGTTCTCTAAAACATATCATAAGGCGATTCATTGTTTTTATTTTAATTTATCCAGATATTTCTACCCAGAAGGCAGCTGTCTTAAATAAATAATATAATCTTTAAAATCCAGCAGATATAACTCTGACCAAAAAGGAAAATCTTAACTTCTTTCGAGAATTAGAAAGGCTGGCAGATTAAAGCTGCTTTAAGGACATTTATTTCATAGTTTGGGAGTGATACAAGATAAATCCCTCTCTTACTGTCTGGGAATTGTGCAGCAAAGTGGGAGACGCTGACACAAACTTGTAGTTTTATATAAATAAATATATTTAACATTTATATTTACAACAGACAAAATAGTCAGATACACAGGAACATCATGTGGTAAATCATGAGGTATATGGGATCCATTTCATCTGAAACATATGCTGAGCGAACTCAAAGTGAGCTTCATCCCAGTACAACCAATTTTGAATAAACTTTTTTTTTAATTCTCATGCAATGCATCAAATATTAGCTGGGATCACCATGAATTTCATTTTAGGTGAGTTTGTAGTACAGCTAACCTCTTTCAGTTTAATCAGTAGTTTAACAGAGTCAAATTTGTTGATTGATTTATGTAAACCAACATTTGTGGTTTTGAGTATTTTTTTATCAATGAAAGTCTAAATCAAGAGCAGGTTTACTTAGATGGCTATTATATTTCTTATTTTGTTATTATTTCAGGGAGTGCCAAGTGAAATAGTAAAATATAGTCTTTACTTCTAACAACATTTTTATTCATTATTAAATTGCAACCTTCCTTCAATATGCCACATATCAATATATAAAGCAATCTTGATATACTGATGATATAAAACTTCATTTCAGCTTTTTCATTCAGCTAAATGGATTCACAGATTATCGTATATTGCCCGGCATTCTTTGTTTTTTGTTTGAAATAAGATTCTCCCAAAATAAACTTTATCTTGATGGTTCTGAATATCGTTTTAGCCACTGTCTATCCACTGCAGGATGAAGGCCCCTTCCACCTGTTTCCAACCAATATGGTCCTGAGCTTCCTTTTGCCAGTTGGGCCTGCAATACTTGCTGTTGTCATCAGAGGTGGGATTATCATAATTTCCCTACCGGTTCACTCGAACTGGTCCGAACCGGCTGAATACCACCTCTGGTTGTCATCGATCCATCTTGTTTTGGTCTCTTTCATGGACGCTTTTTATCAAGTGGGATCCATTTTATGACTGCCTTTGTCCAACTGCCATCAGTTCTTCTTGTTATGTGACCATTTCCATTTCAATTCTTTTACTCTCTTGATGATATCCTATACTTTCATTTGTTCTCTAGTCCCTGTGCAGGTCTTTCTATCTTGTCTTGTAATGCCGAGCATGTATCTTTTCATGGCAAGTAATATTTTCAATATGAAAAAGTGAAGCCAGTCTTTTTGAAAATGAAAAATGTAGGAATATATTTAGGATCAGGCCTAAGAGTTTGATAGTTACAAATGCAATGCTTTAAACTTCAGCACTGTGGCTGATTCATTTAGGATGGTTCCCAGGCATGGTAGACAAAGAGGTATATATTCTATTATTGGTTCATGGGTAATGCTGAAGTTTTATGAATGTAAAGTCTTAATCCTATTCTTTCTCTGACCACATAAACCCTGGGTAGCTTCCTCTAAGCCTATTAACTTATTTACAGAGTTTTCTGTGTTCTTAGAGAAGTAGCTTTATGCACTGAATTCAAGTAACATACAATCTTTGTTTTTATTTCTGGCTCCCCTCCTTTCAGTGTCATAAAACTATTTCTCCCTCTTCCTTTCTAACATTCTTCCATTTTCACAGTGTTTTGTTAGCCTATCACTCACACTGTAGGAGTTCTGTTTTTCCCCTCTCTTGGAGATTCAAAATGGTGAGTCACTTTGAAGTAAATTTCACCTTTTATCTCAGATTGTTGACTATTACTGCTTGCAGGTAACTTTCAACTCTCAGCTGATTCTACTTCTTCTTTTTTGTTAAGGCCAACAACAATTCAGTTTTTTTTTTCCTGGCTGTCCAATATTGTTCTCTTCTTAAATTTCTTTATATTTTCTTTAGATAACCTGTTTCATCTTTTAGGCTCAAATACACTGTCCCTTTCTCCAACACATTCTACCCTCTCGTGTTACCAGCCTCTCAGTAGCTAGGAATTCAGCCCACCCTTTCTTCTATCTCAGGGGTATCAAACTTGCATCATCACGGTGGCATCATGTGATATATCAGGACTTTTTCCCCCTTCGCTAAACCAGGCGTGGGCATGGCCAGGGCGTGACACATTCGGTCCGCAGGCCACGAGTTTGACCGCCCTGTTCTATCTGGATTCAATTGATCAATTAGCATTTGGCAAGTAGCAATAGCAATAGCACTTAGACTTACAGCCCTCTCTAAGTGATTTACAGAGTCAGCATATTGCCCCCAACAATTTGGGTCCTCATTTTACCCACCTCGGAAGGATGGAAGGCTGAGTCAACCTTGAGCTTGATGAGATTTGAACTGCCAAATTGCAGGCAGCCAGCAGGCAGCAGAAGTAGCCTGCAGTACTGCATTCTAACCACTGTGCCACTGTGGCTCATGTAGGCAGAGAACATAGAGTAGTTATTCTAGAGCAGTTCTAAATCAACCGTCATAGGTAAGAATTTGTATCTTCCAAAAGCTTCCTTCATTCCTTGGGCAGGGGGTTGGACTAGAAGAACTCCAAGATCACTTCCAGCCCTATGACTCTTTGATTCTACAACACCAGGTGGTAGTAGGCACCAGTCTGCTATACCAGAGGTCTCCAACCTTATCAACTTTAAGACTTATGGACATCAACACCCAGAATTCCCCAGTCATCCATGCTAGCTGGAGAATTCTGGGAGCTGAAGTCCACAAGTCTTAAAGTTGCCAAGGTTGGAGCCCCCTGCACTACACCCATGCTTCTCTCTATGCATATGTAGAGCTTTCTCCCATATACCTTTCCCTTCAAAACAACAAAACAAAACAAAACAAAACAAAACAAAACAAAACAAAACAAAACAAAACAAAACAAAACAAAACAAAACAAAACAAAACAAAACAAAACAAAACAAAACAAAACAAAACAAAACAAAACAAAACAAAACAAAACAAAACAAAACAAAACAAAACAATTCCTTCTTCTTTAAAAGATTCTGCTTCTTTATCTCATATGTCTACCCATCTGTGGTGACTACTGCAGAATCTTTACCAGGTCTTGATTAAAAAAAAATGTGTTGCTATCCTAGCTTGTGTACAATTGCAACCTTATGTAATTTGCAGTGAGTGATACAATTGGAAGAGATGACAGTTGGTATGTTTCATTCTTTCTAATCATATTAACAGTTATGGCTCATGTGGTTGACAGAAAATTACGGTACATTTTCTTCCCAATAAATACATTCTACTGCTCATTTTAGAGAATAGGCCTTCTTCCCAATTGTATAAAGCTTTTTTGGATAGTTTCTATCACTGGACTCCTGTAGCAACATTGCTCCTAGACTTACATCAGAGGCATCCATCTGGGAAGATAACGGGTTGACTAAAATTGGGTCTTCTCAGGATTGGCTGTTGCAAATAGCTTTTCCCCCCATTTCTTTTATTTCTCAAATGCCTCCGGAGACTGCTTTGTTTATCTTATCCTATTTGGCTCAGACTTTTTCACTGCATCTAAGAAGTTGCACTCTGATTGAAAAACTGTTATAAACAAAATTACCATGCTATACTTCTACAAACCCTAAGAATGATATCACTTCTTTCTTTGTACTTGGAGAGCTAAACCTTGAATCACCTCCACTTTATCCTTTTCAACTTTCGCTGCCTGATTCAAAGACTTGAATTCTTGAAATGCTGAGTGGCATTTCACTGGATTTATACTCAGACTATGTCCTTCAAGTAGCTACTACTTTGTGTAGATGCTTTAAGTGTTCCTCTCGAATAGCACAAGAGACTATTATAGCACTTCATACTGCCTTCTATAACCAGTTAAAAAACTTCCTTTTTATGAGCCCATAACCCCTCAATTTAGCGTAAAGTCAAGGCAACTAGATGTAGCTCAGAGTTTACTAGCTGGATGCCCTTCCTTCCCTTTTTTTAAAATGTTTCATTTATTTTATTTATATAACATTCAATTTCCATCAAACAGTGTGTGATCTGGGTACAGTTGTTTTTAAACAGTCATAATCCACGTATTTGTTTTAGTATTCATCACAATAATATTGATAATATAATAATATAATAGCAATAGTACTTAACATTATCTTCTTTAACAACTCTCCATGTTAACATTTCCTCTTTTTATGTCTCCTCCTTTCTAACTTCTGTTTCTATTGTCTAGCCATTGATAAAATACATCCCATATCAAAAAATATTCAGTTTCTTCTTTGTCCTTAATAGTGAGCATTAATCTATCCATTTCTGCGCATTCTAATATTTTCTTAATTACATTCTCATCTGACGGAATCTCATCATTTTTGCATTGCTGTGCAAATCCAATTCTAGTTGCAGTTAGTATATGTAAAACCAGATATATAGTCCTTTTGTCATATTTTTATAAATATGGTAAAATGCCCAACAAGAACGTCTCTGGTTTCAAGTCTATGTGTTGCTTTATCATTTTTTCCAACCAAGTATGTATTTCCATCCAATATTTTTTAGCTTTTGGGCATGTCCACCACATATGGTAATATGAACCAGATGATTGATTACACTTCCAACATTTAGCAGATCTATCTTTATACATTTTTGCCAGCCTTGCTGGTGCAAAATGCCATCTATAAAACATTTTATACAAATTTTCTTTATATGCAGTTGACATAGTCAATTTAATATTTCTATCCCATAGTTTATCTAATTCTATTGCATATTGCATAAGCGCACCAGCGTGCCTACCGTCCCTGTCTTACTCTCCCCATTTATCTGTACTTACTTCCTTTGTTTATGTTTATACCTATACTTGCTATCTTGTACATGTTTGACAAATCAATCAATCAATCAATCAATCAATCAATCAATCAATCAATCAATCAATATCCAAAGTTTTTAGCCTAAGCAATCATTGTCTCCTTTACCTGCTCACTTTCAAGTTTAATACTTAGTAAATAACAATATAATTTATTTATCATCTGTTCCAGTTAATATCTGGTCTAATTCTGTTAACTCTTTATTAAAACCATACATTTTAGCATCTTTCTCATAACGAGATTGTATCTGCATATGTGGCCACCATGCAATGTCTATGCCTTGGCTACTAAGTTCCTGTTTAGTTTTTAGTTCCCCTTTTTCATTCAAAATATCTTTATATCTTACAATTTTTTCCATGTTAGTAACATTTTGATGTACCAATGCCTCCATAGTGGAAAGCCAGATTGGTGTTTTCAAATAGTGTTGTTCTTTTATTTTAAACCAGACTAATAACAATGCATTCCTAAGGTAGTGTCTCTGAAAATAACTATGTATCATAGTTGGAGGTCATGACCTTCTAAGGTTAATAATCTTATGTGTCTCAAGCTGATCCATTTTTTCACCCTTGTGAGTACCGAGGCCTGATAGTACAATTCCCAGTCTGGTAGTCCAAAGCCCCCTCTTTCTTTGGTTTCCTGCAATGTTTTCAGGCCTATTCTTGCTTTTTTCCCTATGCAAATGTATCTTGATATTATTTTATTTAATTCTTCAAAATATTTTTTCTCCAGCTTTATTGGTATTGTTTGGAATAGGTATAGTAGTCTTGGTAAGATGTTCATTTTTATAGTAGCTATTCTTCCTGATAATGACAATTGCAGATCGTTCCATTTCTCCAGGTCTAGTTTAATTTGCCTCATCAGTTTCTATTTATTTTCAATCCTGCTACTTCCCCATATTCTTCTATTTTTCTAATTAGCTTCGGTCCAGTTTCTAAGGGGTCTTCTAGTATAAAGACTAAGTCATCTGCAAATGCCTGTAGTTTGTATTTCTCTTTTTAAATTTCCATTCCTTTTATTTCTTCGTCTTGCTGAATGTTCCTGGTTAACACTTCCAAAGCAGTAGTGGGTTCTAAAACCCATTGCTACCAGTTCGTGCTCGCGTGCGCGCACACGATGCTTCTGCGCATGCGCAGAAGCATCCCGGGCGGGTGGGCAGAGCCTCCCGCCACCACCGCTACCAGTTCTAAGAACCGGGCCGAACCGAGAGCAACCCACCGCTGTTCCAAAGTCAATATAAATAGCAGCGGGGACAGTAGACATCCCTGTCTAGTGCCTTTCTTGATATCAAAGTTCTCTGTCATGTCTCCATTTACTATCACCTTGGCTGATTGTTTACAGTATATTGCTTTAATCATATTAATAAATCTCTCCCCAAAGTCCATATATTTTAATTGTGCTAACATGAATTGCCAATTAACATTATCAAATGCTTTCTGTGCATCTAAAAACATCAACGCCATTTGTTTTCCAGGGTGTATTTCATAATATTCCAATGCCCTTCCTAATGTCTACATGGAGTTCTCAGCAAAAAAAAAAAATACTTTGCACTCTAGGAGAGAAACATCTGCCATTATCTAGGATTGAACTCTCAACCTTCTGGGTGGGAAGCGGGCATCTTCACCACTAGGCCACTACGCCGCTCTGCCCTCTACAACCAGTTATATCCTCTGAAAAATTTCCAGAGCTAAATTTAAACTGGAAAGCATTTGGTAAACTGAAGGAGCCTTTGAACTCTTCCTTAGAGAGGAATTTGCAAATATCTTTGCATCAAATCTAAGATGGGTAAACATGGATAAATATAATGGTTCAATCTAGTTTATCTAGCAGACTGTCCATCCTTGGTAAGGGTTAATTGTCAAACTTGACTACTTGACTAACTCTCTGCAAGTCTGCAGGCTTGCACAAAATCTAATATCTGCATTAGATTTTACTAATGTAGTAACTCAAAAGGAGAACACCATGCATTATGAGATGGCTCAATTACCTATACCCACAATTTTGTGAATTATTCTTGTAATACATTTTATAATTTTTTTGCATCAGATTCAGTTTTCGGTGCATTGGTCATTTTAAAAATCCTCATCTATTTGATGTTCAGCATAGTTGAAATTCCCAGCTGATCTGTAAACTCTTTTTTAAATATGTTTAAGAATTTTAATAAGTGATTATTTTGAAGCAGTAACATGTCTGAATTAACCTATATTTCTGATTTTTATAGATCTAGAAATTTATAAGTCTGGTCTAGGAGCTCTATTCTTACTAATTGCTAATTTCTTTCCCAGACTACAAATCTACATCTATATCACATTGAAAAATTAAAGAACCAAAAGAGTATTAACATGGGTCTGATGCTTTCAATAACAATATTATATAAAAGAAAAGAAAGGAAAATCATCAATCCCTGATAATCAACTCAAAAGCAGATGTTTTGTGTTCCATCTTCCCTAGAACAACCCATTTTAAATCATACTTACTTTTTCCTTCTCCATTTCTTCTTTAATTCTTCCAATTTTATTCCTACTCCCACAAGCAGCTGCGTTTTCCCTAATCCTCCTAGCCTCCCAACTTGATAGTTTCCTAATAAATTAATCTACTTCTTATCTGATAAACCTTTTTTTCCCCAATTCCAAGCTCAGTGAAAAATAGCATGTAGCTGGTTCTCTTAGGAATGAACATGTATGAGAATGTTATCCCAAAGGTGCGTTTTTTCAAAAGGCAACTGAACTTTGTTTGTCCAGTTTGTCCAGAACTGAAGAGGTTTCTTGGATAAGAAGTGAAACATCTTCAAGGAAAAACAAAGTCCAGTTACCTTTTGAAAAAAAAAGCATCTTTAGGACCTGGATGACTGAGAATCTCCATAGACATATGTGAATGTTACTTCCTGCTCCTAGAAGTATGCGTAATTATGTGAAACTCTGTTTAAAATAAACTAATAAAACTTTTAAATTTAAGTGGTCTTTCAGATTATGTGCACTGGATATAGGTGGAAATGCTTGTTTGACAAAAATTCTCCCCAGTTGGTGAGTTGAAATGCTGGGTTTGAATTAATGGCTATTTGTGCATCAAAAATAGTGGTTCCCACTTAGCGGTGCACCAAAACATAAACCTGCTGTTTGTGTGTCAGACTTTTGTGAAAAGATTCAATTTCACCTATGAGTACCTAAACACATGGGAACAGAGAACTCCTGACTATGTCTCAGAGAGATAATAAGGTAACTGGCCTTGGGAAAGAGGTTCACAGTTAATATGATAAAGGGCTTCGTGCAGGGGTGGGTTCCTCCCGGTTCGGACCGGTTTGCCCAAACTGGTAGCGACCCTCTGGTGATGTCACAATGACATCACCGAACCGGATCGGTCGGTGCCGGACCGTGAGCACCGCCATCTTTTTTTTGATTTTTTTTTCAAATTTATTTTATTTTATTTTTCTTCTGCGCATGCGCAGAAGCCGTTTCCGGCACTGCGCATGCATCACCATTTTGTTTTTGGCATGTGTTTTTTGGGGGGGGGGTTGCACTGCGCATGCGCGTGCGCGCCTACGAGGCATGGCCATGTGGTGCGGGAGGAAGAGAATGGCAGTGAGGTAAGTTGGAATCCACCCCTGGTCTGAGAGTGGCTGCACTGCCGGCCAGCGCCTCCCAAAGAGCACCTCTGCTGATGGGAGGCGGGCCGGTGAATCCCAGGGAGGGCAAGGTTAGTGCGCTCTCAGCCGTGCCCTACGGTGCCTCCGTCGGCCTATGAGACACTTTGGGAGGCGCTGGCCGGCCGGCAGAGAGGGCCCGGCAACCTTTGTAGCCACGCAGCTGCAAAGTTTGCCGGGCCGGCTTCCCTCTCCCTGCCGGCCAGCGCCTCCCAATAAAAGTTGCAGGCATGGCGGGGAAGGTGGGGGGCAGCTCGGCAAGCTTTGCAGCTGCTTTTCTACAAAGGTTGCCGGGCCGGTTCCCCCTCTCCCTGCTGGCCAGTGCCTCCCGAAGCGTCTCCTGAGCCGGCGGAGGCACCGCAGGGCGCGGCTGGGAGTGCGCTAACCTTGCCTTCCCCGGGCATCGCCCGCCCGCCTCCCATCAGCAGAAGCACTCTCTGGGAAGGATGGGAGAGGCCGGCTGCCGGTCCGCGGCCCCCTGGCAGAGCGGCTCCGCATGGCCCAAGCGCCGGACTCCGTCGTTGCCACCGCCCCTGCCCGGCTTGCCCCCAGCTGGCTCCCGAGCTAGGAGGCAGCGGCCGGTTCCCCCTGCCCTCCGGATCACCAGCATGAGTGTGGCTCTCCAGGAGCTAAGCAACAACGTGAGTAGCAATGGTGGCCGCACACCCACCTGCTTTATGGCCTCTTTATTCCCCCTCGCTCCCAAGGAAAGCCCTCTGGAACGGCAGTGGCAGCACATGTGTCTGCAAGAGGAAGAGAGGCCGGGTGAGACCCAGACGCTTTCCGGCTCCCCTGGTCACAGAAGCATCGACCCCTCACTCTCCCCTCTTTGCTAGCAGCCACCCTGTTTTTTACACGGGATTGCCCAGGAGGGAGGAGGGAGGAGGGAGAGGGAGAAGAGGGCAGCTGCTAGCAGAGACAAGAGAGTGAGGGGTTGATGCTTCTGTCCCCTTCTCCCTCTCCCTCCTACGTCCTGGGCGATCCCGTGTGAAAAACAGGGCGGCTGCTAGCAAAGAGGGGAGAGTGAGGGGTTGATACTTCTGTGACCAGGGGAGCCAGAAAGTGTCTGGGTCTCACCCGGCCTCTCTTCCTCTTGCAGCCACGTGTGCTGCCACTGCCATTCCAGAGGGCTTTCCTTGGGAGCGAGGGGGAATAAAGAGGCCATAAAGCGGGTGGGTGCGCAGCCACCGTTGCTACTCACGTTGTTGCCGAGCTCCTGGAGAGCCACGCTCATGCTGGCAATCTGGAGGCAGGGGGCACCGGCCGCTGCCTCCTAGCTCGGGAGCCAGCCGGGGGCGAGCCGGGCAGGGGCGGTGGCAATGGCGGAGTCTGGGGCTTGGGCCATGCAGAGCAGCTCTGCCAGGGGGCCGCGGACTGGCAGCCGGCCTCTCCCGTCCTTCCCGGAGAGCGCTTCTGCTGCTGGGAGGCGGGCGGGCAATGCCCGGGGAAGGCAAGGTTAGCGCGCTCCCAGCCACGCCCTGCGGTGCCTCCGCCGGCTCAGGAGACGCTTCGGGAGGCACTGGCCAGCAGGGAGAGGGGGAGCCGGCCCAGCAAACTTTGCAGCCGCGTGGCTACAAAGGTTGCCGGGCCCTCTCTCCCGGCCGGCCAGCGCCTCCCAAAGTGTCTCATAGGCTGGCAGAAGTACCGCAGGGCGCGGCTGAGAGCGTGCTAA
>QLTV01002694.1:2802846-2814994 GCA_003457575.1 Thermophis baileyi
TAAAAAAGACCAAATAAAAGATAAAAGCTGAAGGTTCATGGTTGGAAAGAGCAGCATTATTGTGCAGGTACTTAGAACCATGGGACCTGTCATGGAAAACAGGCCTTAGCATCAGTCTAGAACAGTGATGGCTAACCTTTTTGTCATCGCATGCCAAAAGTGCGCGTGGAACAGCGCGTGCACATGCCTGTACCCATAATGCAATGCACGTGCGCCCCCCCCTGCACCCCGCTCCCCGCCCATGTGTGCATGACCCCCTGCGCCCCATTTTGGGCCTGGAAGGCCTCCTGCACCAACCTGGAAGCTAAAACGGGGCACGGAGGCGCCGCGCGAGGCCCCAAAATGCAATGCGAGTGCCCCCCACACATGCACCCCCCACGCATGCATGCACGTGTCCCCCGCATGTGCCCCGCCTGAAGACCAGCTGGCTGGTGGGAGGCGCGCACATATGCACGGGGGAGCTGGGCTGGGGCGACAGCTGGCATGCCGGCAGAGAGGGGCGATGGCATGCGTGCCATAGGTTCGCCATCACGGGCCTAGAACAAGGTCAGTGGGCAGTAGAAGAAGGTTGATCTGGGGCAGTAAAATCCCACTCTCCTTGGAAATATCCTCAATTCATGGTGACTTCATGGACACCTCTATATAATTTTCTTGAAGAAATATGGAAATGGCTTCTCATTGTCTTCTTTTAGAATGGTTTTTAACTTCTCAGTCTAGCCTAACCCTAACCCTAACCGAGTTCTTATCACACAAGGCTGTGTGGAGATATATGCAGGACATCAGATAGATAAAATCCCTGGGATTTGCTCTCAGTTGGATGTCAAGCTTATAAACAGGTTTTTGGAGTTGCCTGGGATGTCTCTACCCCTGTCCAATTAAGCAATGCTGTTGATACTACACTTGATCTTAGCCAAAAGGCCGAGAAGCAATGCTGTTGAGGTTCTGACCAAGTGCCTGGAGGCTAAAGCACTCTCGATGGGGAACAATAGATTTCAGCTGAACTCCAGCAAGACTTAGTGGCTTTGAGTTTGGGGGCCTATAGATTCCAGGGACTTATCATTTTTGGTTCTGGATGGCTGGTACTGTCCCAATATGGGAGTTCTCTTGGACTTATGGTTTCTGCTCAAAGAGAAGCTGGCAGCTGTGGCCATGAAGACCTTTGCCCAACATAATTTTGCACCCCAGTTGTGCCTGTTCCCGACCAGGAGGCTCTGCTCACAGCCACTCTTGCCCTACAGGACAACTCTTAAAGACCATCTGAAAGTTACAGCTGGTTCAACTGAGGTGTGGACAGTTATGAGTGCTTCTCAATCAGCACAGTGCAAGATTCATTGATTGCTGAGAAGCTTCAGGGTTCAATTTAAACTGCTGTTAATGATGTATAAAGCCCTATATGGCATGGGACTGGGTTATTTGAGGTGTTACCTCTCCCCAGTTACATCTAGCCTTTGTATTAGGACTGGCAGGAGAGGTACATTACACGTTCTAACTATAAAACTATCATCTGTGGGACCCAGAAGGAGAGCCTTTTCTCCCATGGTGCTTGTCCTGTAGACCATCATCTTCCTAGAAGTTAGACTAGCCCCAAGTTGTTTGTAACTTGTTGGGAGCCTTCCAGAGTCACTTAAATGATAGATAGAGAGTTAAGATTAATAGATAGATGACAGATAGATGAGATTAACAGATAAGTGAGATATAGATAGCAATAGCAATAGCACTTAGACTTATATACCACTTCATAGTGCTTTACAGCCCTCTCTAAGCGGTTTACAGAGTTAGCATATTGCCCCCAACAATCTGGGTCTTCATTTTACTCACCTCGGAAGGATGGAAGGCTGAGTCAACCTTGAGCCGGTGAGATTTGAACCGCTGAACTGCAGCTAGCAGTCAGCTGAAGTAGCCTGCAGTCCTGCACTCTAACCACTGTGCCACCTCGGCTCTATGATGATGATAGATAGATAGATAGATAGATAGATAGATAGATAGATAGATAGATAGATAGATAGATAGATAGATAGATAGATAGATAGATAGATAGATAGATAGATAGACAGATGATAGATATGATAGATTATAAACATATCTATGTAAAAGAACAAATCATATGTAAAACTGAAGCAGAATAATGAAGTTCTTTGAAGGAATGGATTTTAGCAAAGATTTACACTTCTGAATTCTATCTGGAGCCTGAAGCACAAGATGAATAATTTAATAATACTTTCCTTTTACTGTCCTTAGTACTAAATATTGCTGGATATTCCATTCCTCTATTTCCTCCTGAAAGTAAGGAACAGTCATTAGTCAATGAAATCCCAAAAGCATAGTGGATATTTAAAATACAGAATTTAAAAGTATAGTGGGTAGACTGTGTGTAAAGTTAAACATATTATCTTCCACTGTTGTGATCCTTCAAAAACTGGGAAGTTAGAAACATTTCAGAAAAAAGTGATGAAAAACCATTTCTTTGCTGTTGCCAAGATTAGTGTGTACAGAACAGATGAGTAACCTCCTGGGAACAAATATGTCCATGAAGTCACAAGAAGGCAAGTTCATTTCCAAGAAGACCAACAAAACAGAATTGCAGCTCTATATATGTGCCTTGGTCATACATGGCATCTATCACATGTCAGATGGTGTAGACCAAGTGGTTCTCAACGTGTGGTCTGTGGACCCTTGGGTGGGTGTACAATGTCATCACAGGGGATCTGCAAAAGCTTGAAGAAATATTGTGATTTAAATCTTGAGTTAAGTCTTGGGGGGGGGGGTGACCATGGTCCATGGCCACAAAAGGTATTTAAAGGCAGTCCGTGGTGAAGAAAAGGTTGAGAACCATTGATGTAGACAATGATAACACCTTTTCTTTCTCCTCCATTAACTCAACCTTCACTCCTGGTGGCTGAAGGGGAAAATACCTTCTTCCTAATGCTCAGAGTCATTCACCTGGCTTCTATACCTAAGGCAAGAGTAGAATTCATGGCCTGCTACTATTAGTCTAATAAGTTAACTGCTACACCACTACACCAAACCCTGAAAGCCCTTAAAACTTGGCTTTGGTCCCAGGCTCAGGATTAATGTGTTGTGGGTAGGGGCTGAAATGCTTTGTTTTAATAATTGCTTTAGTCAGGGGCTTTATTGTTTCATTTTGTTTATGTTTTTAATTGTTTTAATCTAGTATTAAGCCACCCAGAGTCCGCTGGAGCAGGCAGCTACATTATTATTACATAATAACAAATATCAAATTTTCTCCTTTGTAAGCGCAAGTTGGGCTACAGCCAATATTTTCTCTAGGTGAGATCATCTTTATTTCCCTCAATCAAATCAATTGCCACTGCTAAGGTATATTTTGTGATAATGTTCATTATACACCAGCTCTCTAGTATCCACACTGTTTTTGTGCTCAGAGATCATACATTAACAGCAATTCTTTGTCTGATTTGAAGCAGTTTAATTCCCTTTTTCAAAAGCAAACAAACACAGAATTTCCAGCATTCATACAAGTCCCTGGGACTGAATGCCAGTCCCTTCTCTCCAACTTTTAATTGTCACGTATCTGATCTTGTCAGTAGAAATTTGGCAAGAGTCCAGGAAAACTAGTCCGTTGACAAACCTAAAAGCAGAAGGTCAGAAACAATACTTGATAACATGAAAGGGGAGTTGAATGTTGATACAAAGGTGAAACAAAATTGGAAAATAGCCACACATTCATACATGAATATTATATCTAACATATGATATGGACATAAGGAAACATCTTGGATAACAATATAGATTTTTAGGTGGTTTCAGGGAACATATATCTTGGTTTTCCCTGCAACTATTAAGGAATCCAGGACAATAGAATGTCAGGCACCAAAGAAGGGTAGAGATCAGGGTAGAACTACATCTATCATCATTTACTTTGCCTCATCACTACATTGAAGAGGAGAGAGGCAGGAGGGAGAGAGGCAGGAGGGAAAGTATCACTAGCAATGTTCTGGTGTACCTGCAAACCATGAGAAAAGACATATTTAGAGACGGTAGGTAAAGATAAAGGTTTCCCGGTCCAATTGTGTCTAACTCTAGACACAATAGATAGATAAATAGAATGGTGCTCATTCCCTTTCTTGGCCAAGGGAGCCAGTGTTGTCTGAAGACATTTTCCATGGTCATGTGGCCAGTATGGCTATACATCACAGGTGCATGGAATGCTGCTTCTTCCCACCGAAGTGGCACATCTACTCTCGTTTGCATGCTTTCAAACCCTAGGTGGACAGTAGCTGAGGCAAGTAACGGGAACTCACCCTGCACGGTGCTCAGGTCTCAAGCTTTCCAGCTAATGAGCTCAGTGTCTTTAACCGCTGAGCCTTTGCCCCCCACTCCTTTTAGGAATAGCAGCATGTTGGAAAGGTGGTAGAGACTGATGTGAGAAAAGGCCAGATTGAACACCTAATTCCACTAGAAGCTGAACTAGACTGATAACTTCATAACATTTTAGACTAGTGGAGTGTGCTACAGCAAGGCACTGTGAAGCAATGCGGATTGACAAGGGAGAAATTTGTGCCATGGAGGTGCAATGATGTGATTTGTTTCCTTGAAGTAAAAAGGCTACCTGATTTGTTCTGATGAATCATTGCACATAATCTCCAACTATCTGAGGGCAGAGCTTCAGGAGAAGGTTCATCTCAGTATATGTCAAAGTTACTCAGTATAATGCTAAAGTCACCCTTATTCTGACTTTTGACCACGCTACAGATATGCTTCTTGCTTCCTCTCAACTATTTCCTTTTGATAAATGGGTCTCAGTTGCACTGCATGATGTTCATGTCTTCTTATAAACCTAACACAAGGCACTCTCCAAAAAGACAAATCCTGAATGAATGAATGAATGAATGAATGAATGAATGAATGAATGAATGAATGAATGAATGAAGCATTTGCCAAAGCCATCTGGCCTGGAATACTTTTGTCATGTGTTCTAGATGCTCTAAAGTAAGCCCCCTTCAGAATACAACACAGGCAATCCTGCAATGTTTGCCAGAGTCACTTTGAATGGGACCAACCACTTCAGCCATCGCTGTGGGAGAAGGTCCACGGGACAACTTTTATGGAACAGAACAGGCCAAAGCTTTACATTCTTCTCAGAAGTGTGGGGACTACATTGCATTGTGAAGTAACTTTGAGAGGCTGCTTCATTTGAGCTTTGTGGAAGCAAAGTACTCCCTCAGAGCCTCTTTTACAAGAAACCCCACTTAAAACAATTGTTTTTGGAATGGAATTGCTTTGTACGTGGACGTGAAAAATGGAGGCCATCTATTTAAGTTACTACATATAAACTTAGGTTCTCCTTCTGAGTTTAGTTCACATCTTGCTTTGTTTCTTTCTTACAAAAAAAAAAAACACCACCTGTAAACATAGGAGGAGAGAATGGTAAGACTGTTAAGTCCATATATGGCCCCAAACCCCTTGCTGGACAGGTTCAGAAAGCAGTGAATGGAATCGTAAGCAGCTCCGGGGTTGACATAAGTGAACATTAACTATAAGCTGTGCTGTCTGAGGAAGACAAAATACGTCTGGAGATTTGGGGTATTTCTGAAGAGAATTTGCAGCTTCATTTCTGAGTCTAACACTCTGAGATGTGATCATCTGGGATTGCTGTGAAGATACAGGCATGTTAGTCTCTACTGACCTAATTTTCATTTTCTATACTAATACGTAGACTAAAAAGGCATTATCTTTGAATTTTTGCACTTTTGAAAACGTTGCAAAAATTCAGAATAAAATATAGAAATTCCTACATTGCACAATCATCATATTTATTTCCAAGGAAAGCAATAGCATTTAGACTTATATAACACTTCACAGTGCTTTTACAGCCCTCTCTAAGCGGTTTACAGAGTCTGCATATTGCCCCCAACAATCTGGGTCCTCATTTTACCAACCTCGGAAGGATGGAAGGCTGAGTCAACCTTGAGCCTGGTGAGATTCGAACTGCCAAATTGCAGTCAGCAGAAGTAGTTTGCAGTACTGCATTCTAACTACTGTGCCACCATGGCTCTTAAATTAAGGGCCCTTAATTGAAGATAGTACTCCCTCCAAACAAGAATTAAAATCACTAGCCAATGCACGTAAATTTTCTATGCTATCAATCCCATTTGGCTGAACTTGGTGAAACTCATCAACTTCCAATGGAGTTCCAGGTGGTCCTTGTTTAGTATGCTTACATATTTCCTTATTGTTGTTGAAGTTCTTCTTTCTCATTTACCTTTCTATCTCCAGCTATTGCAAATGTCAGTTATTCTTACTTGTTTCTTTGTGAATAGAGTCATGTCTGACTAATTATGGGGTAAATGCTTCTCGGTTTGGAAGTCTCATAATATCTTAAAAATTTTGTCCTTGACTCATTTTTCCAGATTACACCAGCTTTTGTTGCTAGTAAGTTGCAATTCTTACTAAGGTGCAAGTGAATCAAGATGGGCACTTTATTTTATTGTTCTAAATGCTTAGTCTGCACAATCTTCTTACATCCACATTCCAGGTATTTGATTCTTCTTCCTATTCTTTGCATAACCAACATTTTCTATCATGCTGAGTTTCCTCAATTTTTCTCATTATAAGTTTGCATTGTTATTATTATGGTTAGTCGCATAGTCAGCCAGATAGATTTGGCATCAACAGTAGAGACCTTCAAGTTTCTAGGTTCTATAATATCTCAAGACTTAAAATTGACATCTAACATCAAAAATGTCATCAAAAAAGCACAACAAAGAATGTTCTTTCTGCACCAATTCAGGAAGCTCAGACTGCCCAAGGAGCTGCTGATACAGTTCTACAGAGGAATTATTGAGTCTGTCATGTGTACCTCTATCATTGTCTGGTTTGGTTTTGCAACCAAACAAGACAGACACAGACTTCAACGGATAATTAGAACTGCAGAAAAAAACAATTGCTACCAACCTGCTTTCTTTTGAGGACCTGTATACTGCACGAGTCAAAAAGAGGGCTGTGAAAATATCTACAGACACATCACATCATGGACATAAATAGTTTCAACTTCTACCCTCAAAACAACGCTATAGGGCACTGCACACCAGAACAACTAGACACAAGGACAGGTTTTTCCCCCATGCCATCAATCTGCTAAACAACTAATTTCCACAACACTGTCGAACTATTTACCAAGACTGTGTTACTATTATTCTTCTCATCTTTCCTATTACGTATCTCCTTTTCTACTTATGACTATAACTTTGTTGCTTGTATCTTTACAATTTATATTGTTTTATTTAGTTTCCTAGTATGATTTATGTTGATTGCTTATTTAGTATCCTATGGCTATCATTAAGTGTTGTATTTTATGATTCACAATGAATGTATTATGATGACTGTAATCATGATTTATCACTTATATCTTTATGTACACTGAGAGCTTATGCACCGAAGACAAATTCCTTGTGTCACACTTGGCCAATAAAGAATTCTATTCTATTCTATTCTATTCTATTCTATTCTATTCTATTCTATTCTATTCTATTCTATTCTATTCTATTCTATTCTATTCTATTCTATTCTATTCTATTCTATTCTATACTATTCTATTCTATTCTACTCTACTCTACTCTACTCTACTCTACTCTACTCTACTCCTCTACTCTAATTTTTGTCCATCGATCAAGTCTTTCCCAAGGATCTGGGATAAGCAGATGTTTGGTGATATTAAAGGTATTGTCGCAGGATGTAAGTTCTTCCAAGTAAAGCTTCCTTTTGAAATTGACTAGTAGTGATTTTGTCAATGCTGATGATGTTCAAGTGGTGCTCCAGATGTTTTGGGATTGCACCCAAGGTGCCTATTACCATTGGTACTACTGTATCTTTGCTTTCTTTTGCCATAGTTGTTCTGTTTCTATTTGCAGCTTTTTGTATTTTGTGATTTTTATTAATAATACATTAATTCAGCTTACATAAGCACTTAATATTGAAGATTTATTTATTTAATAAATCGACATGTTGCCCATCTCGCCTAGAAGTGACTCTAGGCAGCTTACAAGATGATCAGAGTAAGAAGTTATTTGCACATTTTAAAACTAGCAAAATGTTAAGAGCGGAAGGGGGGGGGAAGCTAATCATAAGCTCTAACATACTTAGCACTGGAATTTTTTTTTGCCTGGATACTTGCAACCTCTTCAACAAAAATACTTATGAGCATGAATATTTGAGTGAACATTCTTCTGTATCCACACACTAATGAGTTGTAGTGTTTTCATTGTCCTTCCAGGAATGAAGGGTGTTGTGGTATATTTTTAACAAGGAGAGGCGAGGGGGAAGAATCCGCTCTGCCATACATGTTCCCTTTGAGTGTCAGCTGTTCACCTCAGGAATAAACTAATAGATTATTTTATATTAGAATTCTGTGGTGTATTAGTACTTTATAATGGCACATCAATACAATTGAGGAAGTTTGGAGTGGGGCAATTTTGAGTGCTAGAAATATGCCAGAATGTTTTGAGATTTAAACTTGAGTGAGATCATCTGTGTCAATCTACTGTCAAGCAGCTGGCAGAAATCTATGGGGGTTTTATCTGCATTTGAAAGGATGAATAAAAGGAGAATCAAAATAGGTTCCAAAAAGTAACTCTCAAGCTAGCAATAGGGTTTTTTTTTTAAAAAGAAAGTAAGAAAAATCTACTGCTTTCTAGAATTGAAAGGTATCTCTAGGAAAAGTGTGTCTTTCAAAAATGGTGTTTGCAGCATTTAAAATAATAATAATAATAATTTGTTCTTGCTGCACTTTCTGCATAATTGAGTAAAGCTGAGGGGGTGATAAAGAGCCACGCTTTCAACCTTCTTTTCTTTATTTCTCCATTGGCTTAATGCACAATTATCCTCCTAGTCATATTTCCAACATGGTTTTCCAAATGTAAATAAGTTATGTCAAACATTTCAGAAAATGTCATTTTCTTCCCAGCTGAAGAACTTATTAATACAATGCCTATCTTCAATATGCAGCTGGTTTCTCATTGATCTACTAGTAGCATATTGCAAATAGATGTTCCATGAAGGTGTTGAACATCGCTTAAGTGACTCCATAGAAAACAATTTCACCAGAAAGGGAGGGCATTTCTGATCTCAGCACATGATTATGGAATTCTCCCAAGAAGTTAGAGAAACCAAGGAACAGCCTATATAAAATACTCTGTCCAGCAGAGTATTTTAGAACAAAAATTGTTTTTGTTGAGCTTTACAAATCAGCTCCAATTGAGTCCCCTTTCTCAAATTTACTTCATGACATAGGATGCCTCTGCTAAAACTACAGGAGGCTTTTATCGTGATACAAACTGGGGTGCTACCCATTGGGATGAGAATCAGAATATAGATTAACCTCCCCCATGAAAGCTCCACTTGTCTCTGTTCGGATATGGAGGTTGAATCAGTATCAGGTATGCTGCTAAAATGTCTGTTATATACTCAATGATGACTGAAACTCATAGTCTCTCCTGTCAATCATTCTATTTGCTCCTGTGATTATGATATCGCTTCTTTTCTTGCGTGTGATCAATTGTCAGAAACCTCAAAAAAAAGTTGCAAAATTCCTATCAATAGCTGTAGCTTTCAGAAATGACTTCTACGTATTGTTTCAGGATTTTCATGAAATCTCACCTTTTATTACTGCATCTACTGATTTTCTTTTTAATTATTTGCCTTGGACTGTAGTTAAACAAATAAATATGTCGAAAAATCTCAATTACTTATAAATGACATATCACCTAATAATCATGCAAAATGTCTCTCTGTTTAACTCACCAAAGCAACTATCAAACATTTATTATCATATACATGAATTAGGAGCACCCAATACATTTGTTACCGTGGCTGATACGATATGATAAATGAAAACATGAAAATCATCTTTTAACTTTTTGAACATGGATTCACAGCTGGCAGCCTTCAGCATGACTCCTTGTGCCCTTCAAATCGGTTCCACCTTTAAAAAAATGGAAGAAGAAAATGACTAATTATAAGGTAATTCATTTCATTTAATTTGAATTACATTTCATTAAAGCGAGTTTTTGTTTTGTTTTGATCCTGGTACTTCTATCCTTTTTTATCCTGGTCCTTTTACTTTTTAGAGTCAGCCACTAAAATTCAACTCAAAGGGCCAGGGCGGCCCTTGGCTAATAATATCTGAAGAGAAGACTACATTTTCTTCTTCTTTTTTTTATTTATTTGGCAAGTACGTATTTGGTAATATACATAGATATAACATTATTTATATACATAAGATGGGTACAAATAAAAGGAAACGTTTGGACAGGGACGGTAGGCACGCTGATGCGCTTATGCACGCCCCTTACTGACCTCTTAGGAATGGGGTGAGGTCAACAGTAGACAGTCTAAGGGTAAAGTTTTGGGGAGGAAACCACAGAGTCAGGTAGTGAGTTCCAGGCATTAACCACTCTGTTGCTGAAGTCGTATTTTCTGCAGTCAAGTTTGGAGCGGTTCACTTTGAGTTTGTGTCTGTTGTGTGCTCGTGTATTGTTGTGGTTGAAGCTGAAGTTGTCATTGACAGGAAGGATGTTGTAGCAGATAATTTTATGAGCTATGCTTAGGTCATGCCGAAGGCGACGTAGTTCTAAACTTTCTAAGCCCAGAATTTCAAGTCTGGTTGCGTAAGATATTCTGTTGCGAGCAGAGGAGTGGAGGACTCTTCTCATAAAGTATCTCTGGACACGTTCTATTGTATTGTCACGCTCTATTGTATTGCCACGGTCATCCCTATCTTCAAAAAAGGAGACCCCAGCTTAGTCGAAAATTATAGACCAATCTCTTTATGTTGCGTCACCTGCAAAGTTATGGAATCAATCATTAACCAATCTATTACCCTCCACTTAGAAACAAACAACCTACTATCTAACAAACAATTTGGTTTCAGAAAGAATTTATCCTGTAATCTGCAACTCCCACGCTGCAAAAACATATGGACTACACAACTTGATCAAGGCAAAACAATAGACGCAATTTACATAGACTTCTGTAAAGCCTTTGATTCAGTGGTGCACGACAAACTACTTCTAAAACTGCAATCTTATGGCATTTCTGGCCGCCTGCATAAATGGATAACTGCGTTCCTGTCAAACAGGCAACAAGTGGTCAAAATATCGAAAGCTATATCAAATCCTGTACCTGTTAGCAGTGGTGTCCCCCAAGGCAGCGTTTTAGGGCCAACACTTTTTATACTTTACATAAATGACCTTTGTGATCATATTATAAGCAACTGCGTTCTCTTCACTGATGATGTAAAACTATTCAACACTACCAACAATGCTGCTACCCTTCAAAAAGACCTTGACTATGTGTCAGAATGGTCAAATAAGTGGCAACTTCAAATCTCAACCAACAAATGCTCTGTCTTACACATTGGCATAAAAAAAATCAGATCCTACACCATTTCAGATAGGTGGCTGTCCAGTCTTTTCTTGAAAGCCTCCAGTGATGAAGCAATTTCTGAAGGCCAGCTGTTCCACTGGTTAATTGTCCACACTGTTAGAAAGTTTCTCCTTAATTCCAGGTTGCTTCTCTCCTGGATTAGTTTCCATCCATTGTTTCTTGTCCTGCCTTCTGGTGCTTTGGAAAATAAGTTGACCCCCCACTTCTTTGTGGCAGCCCCTCAAATACTGGAATACTGCTATCATGTCATGACCAGTCCTACTTTTTTCTTTTTTGTTCTCAACTATTATGGAGCCAGTAGGATGTCCCTGGCATCCCCTTCCAAGGCAAAGGGCAACCCCGCAGGCCAAAATATTTGAATGCCTCTCCTGTAAGTGATAGGCAAAGGAAGTAAAAAACAGTGTTAGAATGACAATTAAAAGAATTTGTGATTCAAAAAAATCTATTAGAAGAATAAAGGAATTAACTAGTGTAGTGTAGTCTACTAATATAGACTAGTATTTCTAATGGACCTAGTGGTTCTAGGATCTATCCTCTCTATCATCTATCACCAAATCTATCCTATCTATCTATCTATCTATCTATCTATCTATCTATCTATCTATCTATCTATCTATCTATCTATCTATCTATCTATCTATCATCTATCTATCTATCTATCTATCTATCTATCTATCTATCTATCTATCTATCTATCTATCTATCTATCTATCTATATCTATCTATC
>QLTV01002694.1:2816647-2834393 GCA_003457575.1 Thermophis baileyi
TCTTTTCCCGAAAATAAGACCCAACCAGAAAAGAAGCCCTAGCATGATTTTTCAGGATGTTCCTAACATAAGCCCTACCCCCCAAATAAGCCCTAACATGATTTTTCAGAATGCTCCTAACATAAGCCCTACCCCCAAAATAAGCCCGTTAAGATGGGCGTGGCCAGCTCGATGTTGCTTGCGTTGGGAGTGCCTGTGGAGGCCCGGGCAGAGCGGAATGGAGAGGGGAGTCCTGGTTGCCTTTTGGGGTCAGGGGCTCCCTTCCCTTCCTATTTGCCAGGGCCATTGCGGGTGGGGCACCAGGCAGGAGACTCATCCCTTGTGTGCGGTTGGATGGCAGGGGCTAAACACACAGGGGCGGTGTGGTGCCACCCCCCACCCTGTTACCTGCCTCACCTCGCCTTGTGGCGGCCCCTGCCATCAAACCTCATCCTCCAGCTCTGCTGCACACGCGGGATGACATCACCTGAAAATAAGCCCTAATGCATCTTTTGGAGCAAAAATTAATATAAGACCCAGTCTTATTTTCAGGGAAAAATGGTCTCTATCTATCTATCTATCTATCTATCTATCTATCTATCTATCTATCTATCTATCTATCTATCTATCTATCTATCTATCTATCTACCTACCTACCTACCTACCTACCTACCTACCTACCTACCTACCGATCTATCGATCTATCATCTATCTCTCTCATCTATCTCTATCTACCATGATTCTGCATATTGATATTGGTTTCATGTAATTTTAACTGTTTAGTTTTGTTCATTTTTATTGTAATTGGACTGTGCCCTGAGAGACATGCATTGTTAATATAATATTTGATCGTTTGCATTCAGTTTATGACTCTCAGATTTATTCTCAAAGTGTGGAATCATTTTTTTGTCATTGTTTAGTGGACCAGCCCAGAATTTACGATGCTGGTGCTCCTAATTTTTTGAAAGAGCTTTTGATCTTCAGAACCTGGTGAAGCCCTCAAATAAATGTTACAGCCAGTAATAATGTTCATGAAAGTGGACCTTAAAGGATTTATGTTTCTCTAGTTCCTCTTCAGATTGCATAAATGTTGTGTTTTTTAATTATTTTTTAATTCTAAATCTTGACATCCTTCTCCCAAAGGTTGTTTTTTTTTAAAGGAAACCACAAAGTATCTCTTGGGTTTCTTCATAATGGCAATGTGAAACAGTAAGTCTCATTTAGTTCATTCTAAAAGGAAGCAATTGTATTAGTTTTCCCATTAGCAAGGCCTCTGGAAAAAAACAACTTTGCTTTTTATTCCCTAGATGGACATGAGCAGCCCAAAGGAGATCTTAAAGAGGTTGGTGTTCTATTGTCATGATTAACAGGGCATGTACACCACAAGTACCCTGTTTCCCCCAAAATAAGACATCCCCTGATAATAAGCCCAATCAGGCTTTTGAGTGCATGGCAATAAGGCCAAGCGCTTATTTCAGGGTTCAAAAAAATATAAGACAGAGTCTTATTTTTGGGGAAACACGTTAGTACTGTGCCATCCTAAATGCTTGCAAAACGAATCCCATAAATTCACTTATTTTGAGATTCTGTACCCTCCTGGATTCTCTGGGGGAGGGAAAAAAAATCCCAATATTGGAAGATTGTAGCCAGAGAATTTCTTCTAAGACACCAACACTTAAACTCAAAAGAGGCTCTTTCTCTTAAAACCCTTTTGGTTTTACTCCCAGTATGGGAATAAAGGCTATTTGGAATCCTCTTATGTAGGTCTGTACTCATCTTGTTCTCGATTTGGTGTCCCAATTTTTCATCCTTCCAATGCCCAGTTTTATAATCAGCAGGTTTTTTTCAACTGAAAATGTCAGTATTGCTGGCATGTTGATCAAGCAGGATTTAAATGCTATGGCAGCATAAATGTCTGGAATCTTATTGAAAGACCCCAGTGACCTCATTAATAGTGGGCGATTGTGATATGACACAAAGTTTCTTTTTAATATGCATTTTTTTTCTTATAACTGTTTTTTCTTCCTTTCTTGGTGTGGAGATGAAATAGACAACATTGAAGAAACTGACAGCCATTAGGAAAACAACAGCTTAGCCCCAAAAGATTGGATTGGATGAGGAAGAAACTCAAGATGGCTCCATCTTCATTCTGGGAAAGTAGATAAAAACTCTGTTCAGGCCTTCAAGATTCTGTTATTATACCTATAACAAAATATTTTCAGTAGTTCTTATGTTGTCTGTTGCCTTTCCTGGCCTATTTCAAAGGACTGTCCTTCCTTCCTCTTTCCCTCCCTCCCTCCCTCCCTCCATATATTCCTCCCTTCCCTTCTACCTCCCTCCCTCCAAAACAATCAACCTTTTTAATAGGATGTCATCACATTTCTGGTTATTGCATTCATTCAGAAACATTTTAAATTTTTTATTTTCTCCTCTTCTGGTATTTCATATGTTTTCTCCTCCCCTTGCTTTGTAAACACTCTAGTGTGCCAGAAAGTTAGTTTTTAATAGCTCTGGATGCCAACAGCCACTATGCTTATTATATTTTACTATCCCGAAAGCAATGCAACGTATTGTGTACTAGTGATTCTGAGTACAAAGCAAACAATACTGCATGAAATTGCAGTATTATCCTGCTCTGTGGAGCAAGCCCGTGAAGGAAATGTTTGAAAACCATGCTGCCAGCATCAAAACTCAATTAAGGGTATATGTAACCTGAGATTCACTAAGCTAACATGTAACTTTGCAGGCTTGGGGTATGAACATGCATCACTCTAAATGGCCTCCAAATTGCAACTCTTAATATGACAGTCGGGATAGATTCTTTAATGTAAGGGATCTGATTATGTCAAGTGAAAAAAATGTTGCATGTCTATGAAACATTTCAAAGGGAAGGACATTTAATCTGATCTTGTGGAGTGGAGTTGATGAGTATATGAATTAAAGTGTAGGTTTAATTATGAATGAGATCAGGGGTGGGTTCTGGTTTTCTTCGCTGCTGGTTCGCTCAGTGTAGCGCCGCACGGGTGCTTCGCACATGCGCAGTGCACTTTGTGCGTGCTTTGCGCATGCGCAGTGCTTTAAAAAAGCTTCTGCACATGCGCAGAAGCAAAAAACAAGATGGCGGCACCTATGGCGCTACCGAAAGAACCGGTTCAGGGGCATGGCAGGCCTGGGTCGCTGCCAGTTCTAGCCACCCAGGCCGCCAAGTTACTACTGGTTCTAAAGAACCGGTCCGAACCAGGAGGAACCCACCTCTGAATGAAAGGATTAACATGTGTGTCAAAAATTATGAATTGGTTTGAATGTCTATGAATTCAGCAGCTTGAGATGTTGTGTTTCACTGAAGAACAAGAGTTTTGGGGAGGAGGGCGGGGGGGATACCTATACAACATTTTGTATGAATGTAAGCCAGGAAAATGTGATATAGATGGAAGGAAAGATGGAAGGCACAAGACAAGAGAAGAAAAAAAATGTGATTTGACCATTTAAAGTCCCAAGAATGAATGAGGATAGTTATTGTTTGGTGCAGATCCACTTAGAATAAGAATATTTTGTTTAGAATAAATTGGATAAATGTATTCATGTGTAAATAGCATTGCAAAGAAATTCATATGAATGTAAAAGCATGATTAGTTTGATTATGTATGATGAAGTTTTAGAAAATCTGTAAAGAATTGCAACAACGATAAGAGGTTTTGAATGTGAGGCAGAACAATTATTAGTAGCGACAATAATGGATCTAGGGAGAAAAAGTCATGGAAATAAATAAATAAAAGAGATGAAAGAAAGGGTTAGGGTTAGTGGAATATTTGCAGTTAGAGAAAGTACAAATTCAGTATGAAAAAATATGAGAAGATTAATTTCTCAACTGAACATTAGGAAAGATGGAGAAAGCTCATTGAAACAAAATGAAATTAATTGCATTTCAAAATGGCATAGAAGTGGTGTTAAACTAATATGAAATATTCTACAGAACGCTTGGTAGAATGATGAAATGAAAGGGGCTGTGGATAAAAAAAAATAATGTAAAAAAACTGATTGCTGCAAAAAATGAGAGAAAGAAACCGAGTAATGGATATATTTAGGAAAAATAGCTGCACAGTCATAGTAAAAAAAGAACAAGGAAAAGAGATAAAGAAAAGCAGACTGATTTTTATACAAATATTACTTTGTTTTGGAAGTGAGTTAAAATCGGTAATCCAGCAGAGTGAACAAAATTAAGAATAAAAGTGGTAAAAATATTTTGAATTAAATTGGAATGCTTGAAGTATCTATCTATCTATCTATCTATCTATCTATCTATCTATCTATCTATCTATCTATCTATCTATCATCTATCTATCTATCTATCTATCTATCTATCTATCTCTATCTATCTATCTATCTATCTATCTATCTATCTATCTATCTATCTATCTATCTATCTATCTACCTATCATCTATCTATATCTCACTTATCAGTTAATCTTATCTATCTGTCATCTATTAATCTTATCTCTATCTGTCATTTAAATGACTCTGGAAGGCTCCCAACCATCTATCAAATTTATATGGCAGCCTGTTTCACAGAAGGTGACTCTGGCCAGCATATAACAACATTTTAAGATGTTCATGGAGGATAAGGTGCTGCTTGCAGCCTTGTTTGCTGTATCCGGGATCACCTTCTAATCACTGTGCCACCATGGTAGGAGCTGTGGTGGCGCAGTGGTTAGAATGCAGTATTGCAGGCAAACTCTGCCCATAGCCTGGAGTTTGATTCCTTCGATCCTGACCGTCTCAAGTTTGACTCAGCCTTCCATCCTTCTGAGGTTGGTAAAATGTGGACCCAGATTGTTGGGGGCAATAGGCTGACTCTTTAAACCGCTTAGAGAGGGCTGCAGAGCTGCAGGTAGGTTAGAATGCAGTATTGCAGGCAAACTCTGCCCATAGCCTGGAGTTTGATTCCTTCGATCCTGACCGGCTCAAGTTTGACCCAGCCTTCCATCCTTCTGAGGTTGGTAAAATGAGGCCCCAGAGTGGGGGGGGGGCAAGAGGCTGATGCTGTAAACTGCTCGGAGAGTATTCTAAAGCACTGTGGAGCGGTATATAAGTCTAAGTGCTACTGTTATTGCTAATGTCTGAGGCGGGATTTAGAAACGCTTTATCTATGGGATCTTAAATATTAATTTTGGTATCCAGCTTCTACACACTTACATCGAGGATATCACAGCTGACTGCTGTGATGTATGCGATACTAGCTTCTCATCTGCAAAGGTCATAATACAATGTTCTGGCATTGATTAAAAACTAGATATCCAGTTCTTATTACAATTCAATAACACAGCAATTGGTTCAAAACACATAGCATGGCTGTAGGATTTCATTTCCTCCCAATCTAAGAAAACAAAACAGTCTCTCTCTCTCTCTCTCTCTCTCTCTCTCTCTCTCTCTCTCTCTCTCTCTTTTCCTGGCATTCCAGCTACTGGTTTAGCAAGCATTTCCATCTCATTACCGTAGAGGTTAGTTATTAAATAAACCCTATTTAGCAAACACAAAGAGGAAGGACCATTTGTAGCTCTGGCAGCAGTGGGAAGAAGGGAATTTCCAGCTTTTCAGCAATTCACTTGTGCCTCTGTAGAGCCCCCAGCTCCATTCCCATGGGCAGCTGATGTAACTCCTGAGAGAAGACGATATAAAGTATGTGGGGAAGACAAATCCGAAAAAATGAACAATGACTACAGCAGCATAGCTTAGTGTACAGCGTATTAGAGCTGAGCCAATAATTCACAGTACATAACAGACTCAATGAATTGAGCCTCATTTAATGCTTGGGACTGTGAGGAGAATGTGATTGCCTCAAATTCATTTGCTACCCTAAATAGCAAATAACACATTTGGCAGTTGTTTGCCTTTTCTTATTTATTTATTTATTAAATTTGTATTCCGCCCAACTCCCAAGGGACTCTTAGTCCTCCCCCCCCACACACACACACTTATTTTTGAGGTGCTGATTATTCAGATACTCACAATTATGCTTTTGTCTTATCATACAAGTAGTCCTCGACTTACAACAGTTCATTTAGTGAGCGTTCAAAGTTACAACGGCACTGAAAAAAAGACCGATTTTCACAGTTACGACTTTTGCAGCATCCCCCAAGATCACGTCATCAAAATTCAGATGCTGGGCAACTGGTTTGTATTTATGACCGTGGCTGTGTCATGTGATCCCCTTTTAAGACCTTCTGACAAGCAAAGTCAATGGGGAAGCCAGATTCACTTAACAATTGGGTTGCTAACTTATCACCAGCAGTGATTCACTTAACAACTGAGGTAAAATGGGGCAAAACTCAGTTAACAAATGTCTCACTTAACAACAGAAATGTTGGGCTCAATTGTGGCCGTAAGTCGAGGACTACCTGTATATGGAAAGCCTGCGGGAAGATTCCTGCTTTCATACTTCATACTACAATAAGATTGTGGATCAGTCCCAAAGACACAAAGGATGTTTTTCCCCAGGTTTCTGTCTGTCAATAAAGGATTTCCAAGTATAGCATGGAAGTAGAATAGAATAACAGAGTTGGAAGGGGCCTTGTAGGTCATCTAGTCCAACCCCCTGCACAAGCAGAAGACCCTATACCATTTCTGACAGATGGCTGTCCAGTCTCTTCTTGAAAGCTTCCAGTGATGAAGCACCCACAACTTCTGAAGGCAAGCCGTTCCATTACAACCAATTAACAATGGTTTGTACAAGAGAATTGCACAGAATTTTGACATATACATTTCTACAGGTGTGCTTTGCACTCATTGGACTGAACATTCAGTATATCTGTGAACGAGGTCTGAAAAAAGAAAGATTGGCCATGAACGTAGGGTGTGAATGCATCAGTGATCAGGAACACGAGCTACAGCCGTGAAAAAAAAAATAATCCTTGCTAATTGTTCTGCATCCCTTACTTCTTACTGGTAGCACTGAAAAATGAAATTAACGAAGAATGGTATATCCAGTCCTATCTGCATATTTTTATGGCCAAGTAATTGCATTTTAAGCATGGCCCATAAATTTAAATATTGGACAATAACTTGCGTTTGCATATAAATCCCTTTTAAAGATCAACCTTTATGTTGTATTCTGTCTTTCACGGGCCTATAACCCCTTTTCGGTGGCGCATCTATTGAAGTCTCAATTAAGTATCGCATCCTGAGCAGTTAGGCAAACTAATCTAAGCAGCAGCTGCAGGAGATAATGGATGGACTCACATTTTTCATTTTAATCACATGGACTTGATGAATTATTTAAAAACCTTAAATATATAATGCTTTCAAGCCAGGGAAATGGACCGGATTCCCAAAGATATTGACTTCCAAAGTGCTATATGGAGAGGCAGGTGTATTAAATTTTTAAATATTCTGATCTTAATCTTTACATTACAGACTATCAGTGTATTGATTGGAGTTGTGCACTGGCTTTCTTCTGATGAAAGCCATTTGCAGAGATCACTAGCTGTCATTCTGGGAAAATGCATTATTGTACTTTCTTTATCTTTAAGCAAAATCAGAAGCTTACAGAGTTTATTTTATCTGAATTCCCCCCACCCACCTCCCTTGTTGAGACAAGCATGCAGGCTGATTCTAATTTTCAAGAAGAATTGTTTCCTTTGTTCCAAAGAAAACTGTTATGAAGATGTCTGTTTAAGTACTTGTTCAACTTCTTGTTTTAATTTTTGTTCAGCTTGCAGGAAGAAATCTCCTCTATAAGAAAATCTAAAAGATCAGAAAGTTAAAGAAAAGAGGCTCTTTAAATGGCACAGAATGACCTTAAGTTTGCTTGCCTTTAGTAGCCTACTTTAATAGCCTAGAGATCTCGGAAAAAGATGGGTTATCTCAGTTCTACAACACTCCAACCTATGATTACAAGGGATTAGCCATTGTAGCTGAACCAAAATTTGGAACGTGGAGAGTTCATAATGGCTAACTTAGAAATTCCCCCAAGGTCATTAGAAGCCAAACCTAACAGTAAAATTTGGGGTTTGCTCATGCTAGCCATTGTACTCCATCATCTCTGCTTCCCACTTTGCTCAAAATCTACCTTGTGTGTTACTTTTGAGAGGGCTGCAGAACTTTCTGACATTTTGGATTGCCCCAAGAGGCCTGTAACCATTTTCCAAGATGTTTCAAAACAGACGAAACCTTCAATGTCCTGGAAATCAATGAAAGAGCCATAGAAATATGTAATTAATTCACAGCAAGGAAGCTGTTTAACATTTTGATTCAGCTAGATGAACTCATAATTGGGTCATTTTTTTAAAGCATAGGGATTTGTGGCCATGCAGTTTTATAACAATCGATCATTCTACCCATTTTTTAGAAATTATTAATAGATTGCTTCCAGTACCTTGAGCAACATGGCTGTTGTAATCTCTGTTTTTTTTTTTTTTTGTGTTTTTCTTTTTCTGCTCTCTGGCTTTTTTTAAAAACTATATTCAATTGTTTTTTCTGCTCTCTGGATTGTTTTAAAAACTATATTCAATTGTTTTTGCTTCATATTGTCTGGATGCAGCACCCAGATGATGCCCATATGAGTGGAAACAGCTTCTAAACAAACAAGTTATATTCCAAGGATATGGTTTTTTTAAGCATTCTGAAAGTCATTCAAAAACAATTATGGACAACCCGTGTTCCAAATATGTGCAGCAACCACCTTGAATTTTCAATGCAGGGATACAGTTTTTGTTTTAGGTGCACTCCCAGAGATACCAATATATTTAAGCTCAATGCAAAGAAGTGATCAGAGTTTTCGATAGACTCAGGAAGCAAAATAATTAAAATCCATGGAAATTGACTGGGCCACCCAAGTTCCGTCAGCTCTACTTATCTCACAAGATGGTAGTGGGAATAACATGATAGACAACAGTAGTACGATGAATACCACCTTCACCTGCTGAAGGACCTGAAGAAGATAAATCAGGTGAAAAAAAATAAAATTAGCTATGATCTGCATTTTTAAGGGTGCTTTTTCACATGTGCCCAAGATTATACAGGCAATATCTATATTTAACAGCAAGCCTTAAATTGGCTCAGTGCACAGGTAGTGTGAAAGAATGTGCTCACCTATTTCTCAGAGAAAACAGTATATACAGTTAAGGGGAACAGGGTCAGGGAGAAGAAGAGAATTACAAATTGTAAGTGACTACTGGCAAATCTCTGAAAGTTGCCAGTAACAATTGTTTCTAATAGAGGTAAGTGAAATATCAAGGCACCATCTTCCAAGCTGTAGAATTTTATTAGTCAAGCAATCCATTTCCTAATTACTGTCCTTTTAACTTGCTTATCTGACCTTAAAAGTGTTGCCAAGAAGGTCATCAATAACGACCACATTAGAAAAAAAGAGAGAGGGCAAGTTAACATAAACAGACGTCTCTGCAGAAACAGCTGTAGCACCCCTATCTCAACTAAGAGAATATGAACTCTTAAATCACACTGAATTTATATATGGTGACATCACAATTGATCACATCAAGAGAATGCAGGGATGATGGACTGTGTGATGACTTATATAACTATAATGCAGGGAACTCTTAAAATCAGTTATATTGAAATGTGACTGACAGCTACTATTACGATTATATATAACACAAAAGGGTAAATCCAATAAAGTGTTTATTTGTCATGATTTATTCATCTAATAAACAGTCACATGTTATTTATTATTCCTCCTATGTTTTAGTTTATATTTATTATATTGGGGGGGGGGAAGATACGTAAACATTTTCAGTTTTTTTGGGTTTTTGTTTTGTTCTTAATTTCACTTAGGAAATGGATATGCTGTCCACCCCTTTAATGGCTTATAAAAATGATATAAAAACAAATCATCATTTTTACATATAAAATGTAAACACCATGAGCAACTAGAATTGTAAGTGTTGAAATATTAGATCATTTGAAGGCCTGAATAAATAAAGGAACTTCCAAGGTTGTACAACTTTCTATTCAATATAGAAAGTCCCATTGATATGTATTCAGTACTATTTTACATTATGTTCGTAATGCTCATTTCTATGTACTTTTGTTATGATTCATGGAGATATTTGTATAAAGATGAATCAGGACGTACCAAATGTGGGAAGCATCTGTAACTAGATTTTGAGCTCCCCTCAGTTGTAACAAACATAGTTGCCTCAGTTCTAGTGGTAATTTATTTTATAATATCGGTAATGCTGGAGAATTCATTGTTGATATCAAATGTATTAAGCTACTGATATCTTGGTATCTGTAATAATTGCATCATCCTGAATTTAGCTTCAGCCAAATTAATGATGAATAATTTAAAGCAATCCTGCTGAACCTGTTAAAATGTTTATGTATTAAATGTATCAAATAATTTTTAAATGAGGAGATGCACAATTGCACATTTTTCAATTTGATATTGCACGAATTAGAGTCTCATGTCTCATTCTATCAAATATTATAAGAAATGCCCATCTCTAAGTTGAAATTTTATTATTATTATAGCAATAAAGGCATGTATATGTTAATGCCAAAGGTATTCACATCTAGGATAAGTGACAAAAGATTCTTGCACTTGGTTATTTGTGGCCAAAACTGATTTATCATAAACAAAAGAACTGCATATCCAAATTCAGTTTTATAGGAGACATGAAAGGCCTTGCTCCAAATTTTCAAGCAGGGTCCCCACAAGTTTGCTCTCCGTCCCTCACTCCTTTAATATTGTCAGTAGCTGTCCTGAACTTACATAACTTGTGTAAATCTCAAGACATGAAATATATGAACCTGTTAAGCCATTCCTGTAATACTACAGCCCAGCCAAGACTAGGTCAGTAGTTCCTGAATCTGAGATGGAATCCCATAAAGGGTTTATCTCTAAGTTTAAGATCTACAAACTTTTGACATTGTCACACAGCCTGGATACTATTCCCCCAGTAGATTTCATAGCCCTGATGTGTCAAATCAGTAAGATCCCTTTTGATGGATTACCGCTTCCACCCATCATCCAACAACCTGCAACATCCAATGTGTATTTTAACACAGCTTTCCCCAACCTGATCCTTCCATGCAACTCACATGCTGGCTAGAGATACTGGCGTTGTATTCCATCTTAGATGGTAGAGAACAGACTGGGAAAAATTGTTTTCAGACAGATTTGAGAATGCATGACCATTCATCTATCACTCAAAACCACTTCCAGCATTGCTCTCTATTGGCCATGCCAGCCGAGGCTTCTGGAAGTTGTAATTCAGCAACTCCTGGAAGACAATTAGATCCCAAAGCCTCAATTCAGAAGATCAGAAATTGTTCCTGATGATAAAACCAGCTTTTCCACTTTGTTCAATGAAAGGCATTCTTAAGGGGGGGGGCTGTCTCTTCAACACTCTCTACAAAGGCAGACACAGAGAAGATTGCTAGACTTGAAAGTCTGTTTTTAAAAAATGCTCATGAAGCTGCTCCTTGTGTATTAACAGCATAAAATAAGATTCTTCTTGAGAAAATAAAACTCAATAAGTAAAGGACAAGCACAACAAAATGGTACACATATTTATAACCACACAACCAGGCTTCTGGCATAAGGTGTTACAGTTTCACAAACAATCAATACAAATTATTGGATCTAAAATTACTTTTTGATTACCACTGTGAAAATACAAGCTGCTTGAGTCATTCCTCACTCTATTGATTTTACTGTGGGTATGAGTGTGTGCTCCTATTGCATTTTTAAAGCTCTTGGAGTCATGTTTTAAGTCTCCATTCTATTGTGAAATACTATAAACACACAAACACACACAAAGGATCACACCGGAAAGCTTTATGGACAATGGCAGTTTCCTCTGCACTTAATTTACAAGTTTTGTTTAACAAAGTGTTAATCAAAGTTTTTTTTTGGGGGGGGGGAAGAGGCCTTCTCTGTGGATTATTTCCTTTAAAAAAAAAGTTAAAATGTTTCAGAGGCAGGCAATTCTTTGTTAGCCACCAGAATTTTATAATCACTTCTTAACTTGTTCATATGTTTTGTGTATTAACCTTTACCTCCGAGCAACAGCTCTTGAGCAACAGCTCTTGTTATGTGGTACTTTGCTTCCTGCTGGTTCCCATAGCAATGAGCCTATCAGCTGTTGTGGAAGAACATGATCTGATCTTCCCAGTTGTCAAGGCTGGTAAATGGGCTGCTTAATTTTTCCGTTGTCAAGTTGTCAAATATTAGCCTGTTTCTGGCTTTAACATCTCAAGCAGGAAAAAATAAATAAGTAAAGCTACAGCTGCCGGATGAGCAAAAGGTTTCCACTTTGTGTAAGCCCACAATGCATTGCAAGGTGTGTTCTCTGGGCTGAGGGCATCCTTGGGTCTTTGAATGGCATGCTGAGAGCTGGACTTCAAAGAGACTTTGGGCTGATCACTCTCTAAGCCCAAAACACTCCACAGGGTTATTGTGGAGAAAATAGGAGGAGGAAGGAGTATTAGGTATGTTCGCCGCCTTGAGGTTTTTTTTTTAATATAAATAATATATAAGTATAAATAATAAAGATGGGAAATATCAGGTGCAAAGGATCAGGATCATACATTAAGTTGTAGCACAGAAGATTTACTCAAGCTTAGACACAAGAATCTAATCATTTAATGGTCAGCATTAAATTGGCACTAGATAAGGTTCAAAGGAATTCAAGGAGGGCTGGACTTCAGTAGTGGGTTCTACTTACCTTTGCTACCGGTTCGGGAATGGGAGCACATGGGCGCAACGCTTCTGCGCAGGCGCAGAAGCTTCTGCGCATGCACAGAGCGTTTTTTGATGACGTCCGGGCGGGTGGATGGAGCCTCCCGCCGCTACCGGTTCGCCGTACCGGGTCGAACTGGTAGCAACCCACCACTGCTGGACTTGGATTGTTTATGACAACATAAGGACTCTAAGCTAATGACACATTTAACTCCACCCTCCCCCAGGTCTGCCTGCTCTTCTATAGAATAAAAATAAATTAAAAATTAAAAAAAATACCTTTATAGAATTAAATTAAATATTTTAAGGTTACTGGGATAACTTTCCATTCACATCTTCAAACACTATAACAGGATAACAAATTTGGGAGGTTTCTAAGGTCTATGCTGCAGCAAAAGGACACCCACAAGGGATTCAGGAAATGAAGATGGTGACCATGTTTAAAGCCACCCTATTTTTTTTAAAGATCGTTTTTTGTTTTGTTTTAAAATATTTTTATGGGTGAAATATAAGATCAAGAAGATATGTGCAACCAAATATAACAATGCTAATATAATGAGAGCAGAATATACAGAATAGTAATGAAATGAGTGACATTTGAAGAAACTAAAGATATATCCATAAAATGTTAATATAGAACTAGCTTAATCAACGTACTATTAAATCATCTAATGCCCATCTCTCAATTTTAATATGATATGTTATTTCAATATAAGGATATTGAACAATTGAAGCCTGCCTGTTTTTTGAGTGCATTGTGCAGTAAAAAGAGAGTAAGACTTTGGCCACCGACTTAAAGTTTTTACCCTCCCACCCAGACATTACTGGCAACAAACTATTTGTGTTCACCACACCAAGGAAGGTCCACATGAAGATAGAGGAAGAGATGCCCTGATGACTCTACAGTAAAGAAAACAAGTGGACATAGAACATAGAATAACAGAGTTGCAAGGGACCTTGGAGGTCTTCTAGACCAACCCTCTGCTCGAGCAGGAGAGTCTATTCCATTTCAGACAAATGGCTGTCCAGTCTCTTCTTGAAAGCCTCCAGTGATTTGAGTTACTCCTCCTTTTACACTTACTCTCTCTTTACCCTCTCTTCAAGGATTATGTGCATGGGAGAGAGTCAGTCATCTCAATAGTAGAATTCATGCAAATGATATCATTAATGCCATCCCTGGTGCTGTCCCAGTTATGGACAGCCCACCTCTCTTTCTGGGTGATTTCCCCGTCAGAGTTTCTCTTCTTTGTTTCCTAATGTGTGTACTCTTATCCTTGTTCAATCTACCTCCTTTTTACAATTTTATTTTAATTTTCTGCTAACTTTGTTACTTTAAATATAAATAAGAAAAAAAGAGAAACATTCCACCCCTCCAAACAAATAGAGAAAGATAACAAAAGACAAGGAGACAACAGAAACATGATACCCGTTGTGGAGGCCAAATTCGTATGCTTATTTTTATACCTTAGAAAGGCATAAATTAAATTAAATAGCTCAGGGCTTAGTGTTGTGACCCTGGAACGGAGACAGATAAGAGAAATCAGACAGCTGTCCATCCTGCAGAGTGTGAATAGAACGGATACTGGCACAATAAACAACATTGTTTATTGGGCATGCTGATATTATCAGAAATGATTTCATCAGTATAAAAAGTAATATGGAAGGCCTCCCAATAATTTATCCAAGTATTTCAGTGTTTGGGCCACACTGTATTTGTAATTTTTCTTTTTCCTTGCTTTTGTAATGTAACGAAACCAAATGTATAACATCTGTAAAGATTATTCATTCGGTATCTTTCTCTTACAGTCTGTTAGCTAGGAGCCCGGTGATCAACTTAGCTTTTTGCTATAGAAATATACTTTTGTGGCATCTACCTTCAATCGCTTTGCTTTCATTGTAACCTGACTGTATGGATTAATTCAGGGGTGTCGAACTCGATTTCATTGAGGGCCGCATCAGGATTGTGTTTGACCTTGGGGGGGGCGGGTGTGCATGGTCGGGGTAGGCGTGGCCAGTTCAACATCACTCATGTCGGGGGCATGCCCCGGACCCCATTTTTGCTGGCAGAGGGCTGTAGGAGGCCATCACAGCCGAAAACGGGACCCGGAGGCATGCGTGGCCCTCCCGAGCTCCATTTTCGCTGGCAGAGGCATCGTGGGCCAGTCCTTTGCTGTTTCCGGGGCGGCCCCATGGGCTAGATCTAAGCACCCTGTGGGCTGGATCCAGCCCACGGGCCTTGAGTTTGACACCCCTGGATTAATTGATAAGTAACTTCTGTCCTCCATTATATTGATAATTAGTTCATAAGCTGAAAATGAACACATCTCACTGATGCTAAATGTTACTTTTCTTTCAGAAAGAGTTCTCCCCTTTCACCATCTCCTTTCATATATAATTCAAAAGAATACTCTGTACTGAACTTTGTAATACCCGATTAACAAAACACATGGCTATGAAACCAAAATGAGACAATATCATAACAATGAATGACTTCTTGCCCATTTTAAACTTCTAAGAAAGTATGGTTGACAACAACTCTTCACAAGTATCCAACCCATTGTGGGCCTGTGGTAGCCAGTAAACATAAAAACATTTTTTCCCCTTGAGTTGGTCATTTTTAAGATCATAAAAAAGACATTTAGTAGTCCTTAAGATATTTAGTTATTGATTTGTTAATAGGAGACATCCCACTTCTTTAATATAAATTGTAAATGCAGTTACAATTTTTTAAAAGTAGCTAACACCTACCTTAGAAATACAGTTAAACTGTTTATTTTTAAATGTAGATTTAGAATGATCTAAAATACATTTCAATACTATTTAGGGGTTTTAGTTGCTGCTAATGCATGAGGATGAACTTGTGAAATCAAGTCGTGGTTTAAAATATTAAAACCACTTCTTACCTATAACTTCAAAGAAAAGGATTATCAGCAATTTTCAGACAGCCTGTCCAAGACTATAAGTTTGTCATGTGAATAATGAACAAATTATACTTATGTCCAAGCAATAGAGCTAGAGCTAGAAATGGAGCTAAAACCCCACACAGTGTCAAAGGTGCCACATAATAACTAATTGTGCCATAATGGTTTTTATCTGATTATTCCATTCTGTAAAAACATTTGAAGTCAAAATACATGCCTTTAGCCCCATAATCATATGGTAGCTATAATTTAGACAATGCCTGGGAGATTGTGCTTTCCATTAAAAAACATAATATTGTATTAATCTGTTGAAAACAATTTAAAGATAATAGCACAGGAATAGCTTTAAGTAAATATATCAGGCTAACACTTAGTGGTGTAGTGGCCTAGAGGTGAAGATGCTTGCCTCCCACTCGGAAGGTTGAGTGGGTTAATCCTAGGCAGTGACAGATGTTTTTCTGTCACTTTTCTTCAAAGAGAAAATATCTGCTGTGAACTCTGCATAGGCATCAAGAGGGGCATCCGGTCAGTAAATGTTCAGCTCCATTCAATCATCCTGACTCCACCCTGATAAAAGGGATTACAGGGTCATAAAAAGAAAAGAAAAACAGTCTTTAACACCTAACGTTCCCCATAAACTCAGTGAGATTTCCAAGATCTATCTCTATCAGTTTTATCTGAAATAGAGAGTTGGGTAGATTTAAATCCACAAATGAAGAAAATTTCCTTGCAGTAGTTATTCACAGATATTTAAAAGGATTCAAATAATTAAACCCCAATTATGACCACTTTGCATACATTACAGCCTACACAAAATGTCTGAGTCATACTCCAAGTAACCAAATTACTTGATAAATTATCAGATGTATAGAAATAGATAATTATTAAAATGAATTTAGGTATCATTGGCATATAACAACAGTTACTGTGCCTCTCCAGATAGTATTTTGCCTCAAATATTTTCCATTTGGCTGACAAGATAGGCCAGCAGTTCCAGGATCAAATTAAATATAAGAGCAGTTCCAGGATCAAATTAAATATAAGAGGAAATAAAGGACACCCTTGACAAGTTTCACAAGCCATCTGCCCAGATAAAGGGATAATTCCATTTGTAACAAGACTAGCACTCACATATGATCAATTGGCTGACTTGCAATCATCTACCCCTCAAACACTGTTTATTTCTTGTAATGTAGGGACAGAGAAAGCCAGTCAGGAGGGAAACAACAATCAGGAGAGGCAAGCTAAAATTTCTTCTATTTTGTATTGTTGTTTCTAAAAAAAAAAATGACAATGTTTAAGAACTATGTGGATAAATCCTGAACTGTTTCACTCATTAATGTCTGTTTCATTAATAAGTCCTTGAAATCCTGAAAATCAGCTACCATAAATATTGACAACCTTGGAATAAATCAGAGCTACCAGAGTTAGGCCATCAAAAGTCACATGATCACTAGATAGCAGCAAAGAAAGAGGGACTATTTTGACACCTTGCCTCCCCTTGGGGTCATATGGATATTTGCAGAGCAAAACTGGAAACACTAAGGTAGCTACAGCTCTGTAGTATATGGCAGAAAAGCAAAAGTAACATATGAAGTTGGCCAGAGAGAGAGAGAGCAGTTTTACTCTGCGGTTGGCAGAGGTTTGAGGTAAGAAATCTATTCATGCATACACGATAAGTCAATCTCACATGCTGATGATGTGGTCCTGAATATATAATTTGTATTTATTACAAAATGGCTGTCTCTAAGAGAAAGGGTATAGGGGACTTCCGGTTGGCGTCACGTTGGAGAGGGCATGCCGATGAAAACCTCGTAAGGCTTGCTCGGCTTTTTGTATAATCGTGGCCGTGTTAGGCAAGGAACGCTCGTGAAAAGAGCACCGGTGGAGAGGGGAAGCCTCGGAGCCCCAGAGGGAGAAAGGCGATCTCCTGCACGGGCGAGAGGCGCCTTCAGATCGTGTGCGAAAGGGACCGGCCTGTTAATGGCCGGTCGGAAGACGTGACAGCCAGCTGTTTTAGAAGGAAGCGGAGAAGAATTAGCAGCAAACGTATTTGAACTGGGAGAAAAGAAAAGGAGACCTGTTTGGTGAGAAAATAGCCTGAAGGAATGTAAGCACGAAAGCGAAAGCGGGTGCGGACTGAGGA
>QLTV01002694.1:2835817-2863190 GCA_003457575.1 Thermophis baileyi
TTGTCGAGATAATGAATGGTTGGAAAAAGATTTTATTGGTAGGAATTTATGCCCCGAATCAAAATCAAAAAAACTTTTATTTCAATTTACATAAAAAAATAATTGAAAAGGATTGGCAAAATATATGTGTATTGGGGGATTTCAACGCGATAGTTGATAACAAATTGGATTATAAAAGCATAAATAGAAAAAGTATTAGGAGACATGTACCAATAACATTTACAAATATGGTCAAAGAACTGGACTTATATGATGTATGGCGTAAATGGAATGCTCAGGGAAAACATTACACGTTTTACTCGTATCCCCATAGATCTTGGTCACGTATTGATATGATTTGGACGAATTTGGCATTAATTATGGACACAACAAACATAGAGATATTAACTAATAGATGGGCTGACCACCTCCCAGTATTATTACAATTGAAAGGGACAGTTAAAAAAAGAAATAGATGGACATTAAATCAAAATATATTGCAAGAAAAAGAATACTTACAGAAAATAGAGAAAGAATTGGGCTACTTCTTCAAAGAGAATCTCAAAGAGCAAACATCAACCCAAAATGTCTGGGATACCATGAAAGCTTACGTGAGAGGTTTGTCAATTGCATATATAGCAAAGCGGAATAAAATCCAAAAAGAAAAGTGGAATATACTAAACAAGGAGTTAAAGGACCAGGAGTTACTAATGCAAAATGAGCCATTAAATAGCAAATATAAAGAGAAAGGGGATAAAAATGAAGTGTATAGCATTTGTGTCAGCAGGTGAAATAACTATACGAATGCAACATTATTGTATATTTCGTGGCTTAATGAAAGCATGTAATAAAGTGAATTAGCTTGAATTACAGAATGTTGTACAAAAATAAAACATGGAGATGAAGCTTGGTTGCTATAGGACCGTGATGGCAAACCTATGGCACGAGTGCCAGAAGTGGCACGCAGAACCATCTCTCCGGGCACGCGAGCCGTCACCCGTTGCTCTTCCAGGTTCCAGTGCTGGTCTTCCAGTGTGGGAGCCAGGGGTGGGTTTTAACTTATCTCGCTGTCAGTTCGCTTCCTCCCATGCCGCGTGGCCGATGCACAGTGCAAAAAAAAAAAAATCCCTCCCCCCAAAAAAGCCAAAAACAAGATGGCAACGCATGCACAGTGTGGCTTCTGCGCATGCGCAGAAGAAAAAAAACTGGAAAAAAATTCAAAAAAAAAATTTAAAAAAAAATTAAAAAAGATGGCGGCGTCCACGGACCAGCACCGACCGAACTGGATCTATGACATCATCGTGATGTCACCAGCGGGTCACTACCAGTTCGGGCGAACTGGTCCGAACCGGGAGGAACCCACCTCTGGCGGGAGCGCCAGAAACCGGAAGAGCAGCTTTCCACTTATTTTATTCATGGCTGTCCTGAATTTTAGGAAAAGACAAGTCCATTTCCACATTTTCTCCCTTCTTCCTTGATCCTTGAATTTCCCTCCTTGTTTTTCCATTGTTATTCCAATACATTGCTGGACCTCTCCCCCCCCCCCCACAAAGTGATTAAGTATCTCAGGTGGACTGAGCTAAGATCAACCTTTTCCTGTCCAGGAGTATACATCCTTTAAAATTCTTCCAGTTTCATTCATCAAGGCTTTTTGTGAGGCGCCTATATCTCAATAAGTATTGTGATCACTTGTGCCTAGCCCTGTCCTTGATTATTGCTAAGAGACCAACCTCTTGACTTCAGAACAGCTCATCAGGATGTTATGCCTATAGTGGTTTCTATGATTTCCTCACTTTTGTTTACATCGTCCTACCGATTTAGAGTTGATTTACGTGCAAGAAATGTGTAAAAACCTGTGCCAGCATGTTGTTAAGAGGAGGGAATAGCAAGGTAAAAAGGGAGGTCCCTGTGTTGCATTTCTCAATTCTAGAATTTAAAATATAATATGATTGGTTTTAAGTCAGATTCCACGTGCCGTAAATTTCCTGAATATTCATAATTCTGCAGGCCTTTTGTAAGGCTTTAAAGAGGGTGTTTTTGTTTTTTTTTCATTTGATGCTGGACCAAGCTGGTAGATGAGCCTGATTGAAATTAGTTAATATGGAATGATTTTAGCTGGCCTTGATTGTGCTGTGTCTTTGTTCTGCATAATGGGTTGTTTTTTTTGGGACTAGTTTTAATCTTAGGTTGTCTATCCAGAGTCACAAGTTATGAGTTGGATGTTCCTATAAAGTGATTAAATACATAAATAGCTTTACAGGTAGTTCTTATCTTACAGCAGTTCATTTAACGACTGTTCGAAGTTACAACAGCACTGAAAAAGTGACTCATGATTATTTTTCACAGTTTTGACAATTTCAATGTCCCCAGGGTCATGTGATCAATCTTTTGTGACCTTCTGACAAGCAAAGTCAATGGGGAAGCTAGATTCACTTAACAATCATCTTACCAACTTAACAACTTCAGTGATTCACTTAACAACCGAGGCAAGAAAGGCCATAAATGGGACAAAACTCACTTAACAAATGTCTCACTTTGCAGCATAAATGTTGGGTTCAATTGTGCCCGTAAGTTGAGGACTACCTACCGGTATACTTGTGTTGCCTTTTTTTATCTTGTGGCTTTCATTTCCTTATCTCATTATTTCTCTTTATTGCATAATAAACGAAAAGAAATCGTTGATGAATTCTGTATTTACTGTATGCAATGTGTATAAGTAAAATAAATGTAAATGTGCTACTTCTAAATAATTTCATTCATACTTGTTGCTGGGATGGGGGGAAAAAAATCCTTAAAAAGAACATAGGGAAATAAACGAAAACAAAGTTGAGAAAAATTGTCCAATGTGACAATGCTTAGTTTATAATTGTAACTAATTACCATCTTGCATGTCCTGAATTTGGGGCACTTTCACTTCTTAAGTCCACTGAAGTATTGGAGTACCTGTAGCCCTCCACTTACAATCACAACTGGGACCAGAATTTCTATTGCTAAGCAAGGTGGTTATTAAGTGAGTCATACTCAATTTTATGATATTTTTTACCATGGTTGTTAAGTAAAATCACTGCAGTGATTGTTAACTGAATCACATGGTCCTTAAGTGAATCCGGCTTCTCCCAGCTTGATGGAAGCCAGCTGGGAAAGTCACAAATGGAGATTATCTGACCCCAGGATGCTGCAACCATTGTAAATGCATGCTGGTTGCCAAGTGTCCAACGTTTGATCAGGTGACTATAGGGATGCTGCGAAGGTCATAAGTGTGAGGACTGGTTGTACCTCACTTTTCCCAATGCTGTTTTTTGAATTTTCGTTAAATGAATTGTTGTAAATTGAGGACTATCTGTATAGCTTAAATTGATTTCATACATATATATGTCTGTCTCTCTCTCTCTCTCTCTCTCTGTGTAGACACACATACTCTCTCTCTCTCTCTCTCTCTCTAGATAGATAGATAGATAGATAGATAGATAGATAGATAGATAGATAGATAGATAGATAGATAGATAGATAGATAGATAGATAGATGATAGACAGAGATATAGATAGATATATAGATATAGATGATATACTGTAGATATAGATATAGATATAGATTTAGATATAGATATAGATGATATAGATATAGATATAGATATAGATAGATATAGATATAGATATAGATATAGATATAGATATAGATATAGATATAGATATAGATATAGATATAGATATAGATATAGATATAGATATAGATATAGATCCCATATTTTTCGGAGTATAAGATGCACTTCCCCCCCCAAAAGTGGGTGGAAATGTCTGTGCGTCTTATACAGCGAATGTTGCTGAAGCCCCGCCCACCCATCGGCCCCCACCCTTCGGCCATTTTTGGCCTCTGTGCGTTGCGTTTTTGGCCTCTGCGTGTCACATTTTCAGCCTCTGCATGTCGTGTTTTTTGCCTCTGCACGCTCCGTTTTAGACCTGTTCCAGGCTGTGGGGATCGCCACAGCACATCGCCGCCAATCGCCGCCTCTGCCCATCACATTTTTGGCCTCTGCACGCCCTGTTTTTGGCCTCTGCACGTCGCATTTTGGGCCGGTTCCAGGCGGCGGGGATCAGCAGCGGCGGACGCTAGCCAGATGAATACCGATGAATGCTGGTAGGCAGAGACAAAAACTTTTTTTCTTGTTTTCCTCCCCAAAAACTAATGTGCGTCTTATACTCCAGAGCGTCTTATACTCTGAAAAATACAATATATATATATTTACTTCTTTATATTTTGAACATATCTTTGGGGAAGTATCTAAATTACAGTTTTTAAGCTGCAATATTATGTATTGAAACAAAACTGATTGAATTTAGAGCAGCTTCCCTCTGGATAGACCAAATGATTGTGATGTTTGAGAGGTTTTTTTTTTTAATGGAATGTGCATTATTTTATGTATATAATTTGCTGTAGACTTTGGCCTGCTTCTAAAATACCTAAACTTTGATACTTGCCTAAATGCACGAAACTTAGGATGCAATGAACCTTTAAAATATGCAAATGTCTGCTTTAATGCTCGAAAGGTGGGCATTAAAAAAACACATTTTTACATTTAATACATACGGTAGTTTATCAAATGTCCAGCCTAAAGTAGGGTTATTATTATGAAGTAATAACCAGTTTTCTGGCTGTTCCACCTCCCATTGCCCCACCTTTTCACAAGCTTAGATCCTCTAGATATATCAAGAGAGCAGCTCCCAGAATTCATATTCAGACATTCTGGGAATGACAGCCCAAAAACGCCTGGAGGGTATCAGTGGAAGGAAAGTTATTTCAGCGAAAGACCACCAGTGTTTCATTACACAGCAGTGTTCATTTTACATGTTGCTGTTCTCCAGTCCAGCAAACCCCTTTCCTGTTGCATTCTATTTCTGCAACCTTGACTGCTCGGGGCAACCATATATTTAATGAAATCTGCTAATAAATCTCCAATTCCCTTTGAGTAAGCAATCCTGCTGCAGAGTCAGCTTTCTGTCCCTTGACTTTTCCAGAGCCCAAATAAGATTTGTACTCCAACAGGGTAAGCATTTACTTTATCAGAAAGCATATTAGCGTGGGCATGTCTCAGCATAATGTGTACCGAATCAGAGGGTATGACTAATTTGTTCTGCTCTTAAGTGGATGATAAAATGATTTAGACACATATAAATATATATGGGACATCGGGCACTTTAGGTATTACATGTTCTGTATCTCATCCTAAGCTTGTCAAAATCGGAACGCTTTTTATGGATTAAATGACATTTACAGGAAAGAACCTAGCTTTGCCCAGAACTTAGAAATGTTTACCTAAGGGAAGAAAAACTGATGGAAAATAAACGTTGATAACACTGCAAGAATTTGAAGATGTAAACGAGCATGAATGATGCTCTGGAGTTTCATCTGACTTTTGTTCATGATACTGTGCTAAGTGTTGGAGAGAATCTATAACTATCTTTGAGAAAGACTTACTGTCAAGGTTCCGACTGACGAACCCAACCGAGCAAGCACAAGCGAGACGGTCCAATCCGTTTAGGCAAAATTTTATTGAGTACATCCTATCAGCACAGATTAAGGCAAAACCAGCTCTGGCTATTTCCCACGGAATCCCGTATGATTAAAATATAAAATTTCCCCTTCCCGCCTTGGTGTAGGTCACATTGTACAATTAAATGCAATTGAATTGTGATGAGAAAATACTTCTGGAGATCTTAGCCCTTGGTGTAGGTCACGTCCAATTAAATGCAATTGAATTGTGATGAGAAAATACTTCTGGAGATCTTAGCCACCTGCTGAAGTGTCCTTGATTTCCACGGGTTGCTCTCCTGAAGTCTGGAGCCTACATTCCATTTCCTCCCTCCCCTCCCCCTTAGTTCGTTGGCAAGCTGAGGTGATAATAGTTGCAACAGCATAAGCATGCTTCGAAGTTTGACACTTATCTTAGGAACAGAGTCACCAGATCCCTTCATTGGTTGGATCCAAAGGATCACTTGTAATTTTCTCAAGATTGATCGTCAGTGCACAGCTATTGCATGCTAAATCCAAAGAGAGAGAGGCAGATCTGTGAGAAGTTACTTCCAATGAATAGTAGGACCTGGAAACCAATGGCAGAAGAGAATTTTCAGGTAGACACCCCCCACTCCCACCAAAAATGGCATTTAGATAACTAAGGCCTCCTCTCTGCTTCAGGGTAGGTGCTTGTTCCAGCAACAATTATTTATTATTTTTATTTTTCATATTTCTAAGCCACCCATCTCCCTCAAGAACAGTAACTCCCCCCCCTTTTTTTTTACAATCCTGTAATCCCTTAATTCAGGGTAGAGTCAGGTGACTGGATGGAGCTGAGCATTTACTGGCCGGATGTCTTTCCCGACACCACACGGATATGCAGCAGATATCCTTTCTTTGCACCCTAAAAGAGAAACATCTGCCGCTACCTAGGATTGAACTCTCAACCTTCCAATTGGGAGGCGAGCATCTTCATCACAAGACCACCATGCTACTCTCCCTCAAGAACATCCAATGGTATTATTCAAGACTCCCCTAGCTTTTTTCTGAGTGTTCCTCAGTTATTTACTTATAAGCTTGCTCGAAATATTAGCAATGAATAACCTCATAACCATGATGTTTGAAGGTTTCCAATAGTACACAGATAAATGCTAGAGAAATCTGAAAATGACTTGGAATGTTCCAAAAATCTTCCCCCCCCACACACACATACTTTTTAGTCTAAATTATGGATGCGTTTGGAAAACCAACCTTGACTTAGCTCCTCAATGTCATCCAGCTATATATTTTTTCTAATGTTACTATTTATTTATGATTCTTTTCTGTTTTTACAACATGGGTGTGATGTTCTGCATAGACATTGCACCTTGTTTTTCTACATCTCCTATGAGAGCTGGATGGAAGTGCACTAAAATATCTTTTCAATAAAGTAAAATAAAAATATAGCTCTACTTTGGGAGAAGCTTGAGCTGCAATGCCAGCAGGCTTTATGTCAATAAATGCAAAGCCCATGTTTAGAGCCCTGCTTACCTTTTCTTATTTCCCACGTGCTTCTCTCCATATTCCCTAAAATAAAATGGAAGACTATTGAGGAAATGGCCTCAGGGGGAGCATTGCAAATAATGAGCAGAATTCTCTGTATTAGGAGGACTTACTTGAAATAAGGCATACAATGCAAAATGTTGTACCCGATAAATGTATAAGGAAATACAGTACATGAACAAAATGTGCTGTTTTCTTAAAAATATATATTTTCAAAGTAATGCCCAAAAGGAAACAAGCTTAAAATTGGTAAAATGAGAAATTGACACTAGCCAAATCCAGGTCTATGGAACTGTTCCTTAGACATTTGTGCAAACTCATCTATGATCTTAGGAATTACAAAAACTCTTTCATATATGGGGTATACACCAGGGGTGGGTTCTAACTTACCTTGCCGCCGGTTCACTTCCTCTCGCGCCACGTGGCTGCGCGTGCATTGCGCGCCATGTGGCCGCGCTGCGCAGGCGCATGCGTAGTGCCAAAAATTTGCAAAAAAAGGCAAAAAAAAAGCCAAAAACAAGATGGTGGCGCATGCGCAGTGCCGGGGACTCAGTTTCTGCACATGCACAGAAGAAAAAAATCAGCAAAAAAATCAAAAAAAATCCCCCCCCCAAAAAAACCCCCCAAAAAAGATAGTGGCGTCCACGGACCGGCACCGACAGAACCGGCTCTGTGACGTCACCAACGGTTTGCTACCGGTTCTATAGAACCGGTGCGAACTGGGAGGAACCCACCTCTGGTATACACTTTCTGTGGAGAATTTTGTCACAACATAAATGCACAGTTTCCATTTTCTAGACTGAGATTTAAGTGACTCCAAACTAGCAAACCTAATAGTCTCTCATGGAACGCTTTACTTATCGTAAGATTTTGAGCAGTAATGATTTAGAGATCCCTCTTCTGTCTTTGCAATGCATAGCTCTTAAATAACTTCTTAAAGGAGGAGAAAGTTCATTAATTTCCACAAGTCCCCTCCCCCCCTTGACACACATATTTCATAATTTCAGAACTCTCTTTGATCAAGAAGGCCATCCAGCACACCTGTACAATCAATCTACAGCCTTCTTCCCCAATTACAGCAGATGGAGCATCAATGTGAGTGTCCATCTGCCACTTGCTGAGATATCTGTCTGTTGCATAATTAAAATGGAAGTTATCTATAGAGATCCTCTCTGCCTATCAAATTTATACAGACCCTTCTCCATCAGGTCAGCCCTTGCTTTGACATTATAGAAAGTGCTCTCAGGTCATCAGCTGTGCTGAGTTTCTGAAGAGCCACTAAGGTGCACCCTTGACCTGGCACTCACTGAGTAGATGTGATGAGCCATGTCTAACAGAGTCTCTACATCTGGACAGCCAGGTGGACAAAACCATAGAAGGTTTCCTGATAAGTAAGTGTTTAATAAATAAATAAGTATACTTTTGTCAAACTTCTTTGGGACTGATCCAGCCAACTATGCTGGATGAAATGAAAATGTTGAGGAGAATTTTCGGAAGGGTTTTAAGATGTTACTCATATGGGAGGAAAAAAGGAAGTAACATGGAAATAGTCCCATCTATTGTGTACTACTAGCCTTGTCTTTGTGATACCTGGATGTTCAGGGCAAAAAGTAACTAAAATGCACATGCCTGAGAACTTTTCCTGCACATTGTGTGATATAAATTTACATACCAAGACTTACAGCAGGGTGGAGAAATATATGACCCATGTGATAATTAATTCAGATTCCATTCATGCTGGGATTTATGATCCAACAGCATCTGAAGGGCCACATATTATCCAACTCCCTGGTAAAAACATTGCTGCATTTAGCACAATGCTAAATTCTTTCAGTACATGGAGTGTTTTTCTTTGTCATGTGGTAGAGATTTTTTCCAAATGGATAATTAAAACATTAAGAAAAATCAGCTTCTCAGAGCTACAGGAGATGTCCTAGTATGCAGAAACATTCAAATCCTTTTTTCTTTTCTTTTTGAGTTTCCCTTTCTAAGTGGAATAAGTATGCTGAAACTACTAGAAGTCTAATGTGCTTCTTTTTATTTCTATTAAAACAAAAAATAGCACCAAAGATAATCTTGCTTTTTTGGACAATTTTAGCAGCACAATATGGAGATGTGGAAGAAAAGGAGGATTAGGAATATATGTGTACAGGGATGGGGAGAAAGGCAAAACAGAAATTTGGAGATTATATATACAATACATTTCTTCTCTGTCACTGACTCTTCATCACACAGGTCATGTGCCTGAATGTATTTGCATTTGTCTGCTATAATCCCAGCTATAAAGTAAAGTAAACTTCTACTTAGCAGCTGAAGCTGGTAAAATTTGGTTAAATTTATGCTAAGGCTGCTTGCATAGTAACTGTTTTTATATGTGAAATCAAGTAAATGCCCAAAGCCCTTGACTTTCAGGACCAGTAAAATACATTGTACAATTCTTATTAAAATAGCAATAGCAATAGCACTTAGACTTATCCCTACTAAGTCGTTATAAAGAAATCAGAGTTCCGTACAGGATTAACTACATAGAATTTGGAATTAAACATCTCCATATTTGCTGTTTAATGTATTGTGAGGTTATCTGTAAAATTCCCAAACATCAAAGGTCATTTCATGTTCATGCACAAAAATCAAACTGCTAGAATGAAACAAAAGTGAAACAGCAGACACCAGTGTCCAATGTGAATAGCAATAGCAATAGCACTTAGACTTATATACTGCTTCACAGTGCTTTATAGCCTTCTCTAAGCAGTTTACAGAGTCACCATATTGCCCCCAACAATTTGGGTCCTCATTTTACCGATGGAAGGATGGAAGGCTGAGTCACCCTTGAGCCTGGTGAGATTCGAACTGCCAAATTGCAGGCAGCCAGCAGTCAGCAGAAGTAGCCTGCAGTACTGCACTCTAACCACTGCGCCACCGCGACTCTAAAATACATTTTACATGTGAGCATTGTTATAATCATGTGAGCATTGTTATAATCATTCTAAGTGTATTGAAATGCTATGGCCCAAGATTGTATGAGCATGTTTCCACAACTGACTCATAAGTGATATTATGCTCCAGATAATTGAACAAATGTCACAAGTGTGAACATTAAAGCTAAAAGAAAAATTTGCCATTCCCTCCCTTCCTTCCTCCCTCCCTCCCTCCCTTCCTGTTATCTCTCTGGTAAGAAAAGAGGTCATTAAACCAAATGAGTGTAATAGAAACATTTCATGCCCTCAAAACAAAACAAGAGAATCTGTAGCTTAATACTGTATAATGGTGCTGCAAAAAGCTAGAAAAACCAAAAATGAATATAGCATACAATCACATGCAACTTTCCCTAACTGTATGATACATTACTCAAAAGTATGTACATATTATATAGGTGTATGCATACATATTTGACATGATAGATTGATTAAAATATGTCTCTTTATATTAATGTTTTATTTAAAGCCTGTTCAGGTCAGGAGAAGAAACTTTACCATACGACTACTGGTGAGATGTCATAAACCCATAAAACAAACCATACCCAACTCTACTTGTGAAGCCCTCTACAGTTCAAAATTCACAGTATATGCTTTGGTGTCTACCTTTTCATACATTTCATAGATAAGTTGTCTCTTATTATGGGGTAAAAATATCCACTCACACAATAATTGCTTTTCTACTATCCCAAAGGTGCTTTTTTTAGGAGGCAACTGGACTTTCTTGTTTTTTCTTTGAAGAAAAGACTCGTTATCAACAAGTCCACTAAATGTAAATATAATGAGATGGATGAAAAAATTGCAGATATAATGCTAAGGGACCACTTTAACAAGGACTATTCTGCTCATCCGGTTATAACAACAATACAGGGCCTGTGATAAGTCCCTTCGACTATAAGAGGTGAAAGAGTTGTAGGCTAGAAAGCACGGCTTCTCAGAGATAGCCCTCAGATGATCAAACATGCTTTTACCAGAAATATGTTTGCTCCAATTACGTTTTGGAAAATCTTGAAACTGTTTTCTGTTATGCAATTCTTGCTGTGATTATGAGCTACCCTCTCGTTATATTTACATTTAGCGGACTTGTTTATAATGATTCTTTTTTTCTTTGTTGGACAATGTTGAGAGTCTTTCTTACTGGATGAGTCTGCAAATATTTTAAAAAGTAGAAGTAATGATAAAGGAGTCCTTGTGAATTTTACTCCATTGCTTGTTGATAGGAGGCGGTGCTCATCTTCATTTCAAGGCCATTAAGCCAGCGCTGTCTGAAGATATTTCTTTGGTTATGTGGCCAGCATGATGACACGGAGTGCAGAGGTGGGATTCAGCAGGTTCTGACCAGTTCTGGAGAACCGGTAGCAGAAATTTTGAGTAATTCGGAGAACCGGTAAATACCACTTCTGACTGGCCCCAGCCCCCATCTATTCTCTGCCTCCTGAGTCCCAGCTGATCGGGAGGAAATGGGGATTTTACAGTAACCTTCCCCTGGAGTGGGGAGGGAATGGAGATTTTACAGTATCCTTCCCCTGTCACGCCCACCAAGCCACGCCCACCAAGCCACCCCACCCCCACCAAGCCCCGCCCACAGAACCGGTAGTAAAAAAATTGAATCCCACCACTGACGGAGTGCTGTTACGTTTCCATCAAAGTGGTACCTATTTATCTACTTGCATTTGCATGCTTTTGAACTGCTAGATGGGCAGGAGCTGGGCCATGGCGGGAGCTCACCCCATCGCATGGTGCTCAGGTCTCAAACTTGGGCTGCCAGCTTCCAGTCAACAAACCCAGCGTCTTAATCGCTGAGCCACTGTGCCGCCTGCAAATTTTTTAAATATTTGCAAATATTTTAAGTAAGGAAATAAATAAACAATGAAGTCACTGAACCTATATATTTCTGCTATAAAGATTCTACAGTTTTACTTCTAAATGCTTAAAGTACACCTTTATATCTTTTTTCCTTCTTTCTTATTAGCACATTATTTAATTTTTTTCATAGTTGATAAACATAACTAACAGATACAGTTTTTAATATTAATTTATCCCAAAAAGAACATTTGATATCCCTTGGTTCCATTGTTGCAAATGTCTGGGCAACTGGGAAATTGGTAAAATCCTGAGTTGAGTTTCCACTCTACAATGTTGCTGCCCTAAGCATGCTATTGTCTTCTCCCTTCCATTCCTGCATCCTCTGATATTTTCCAATATTTTTAAATCACACACATACAGAGAGAAACACACCGGCTATTGGTAATGCAGTAGGTTTGATGTGTGCTTGATATTGATATTGGCAAAGTTTATTGAGCTTGGAGGATAAGCCTTGGTTGACCTATAAATAATGTAAAACAGGACCTTACTATGCCAGCTGCCACCTCCATTGATCAGGATTTGACCAATTTTAAACCATAGGGCCAATATAAGTCTGTCCTACTGTGATTCTGACATTGTTTCATTTTTCCTGGTGACATTTGCATTGATAGCAATACAGCTGTAAAAATAAATATTTAAATATAGAGGACTATCATGGAAACGTCTTTAGTCATGTCCCCAAGGAAAATTCTTAGTCCTGAAACTCAATTTCTTACGTTTTCTATATTTTTTTCTATAATGTATAGTCAAGATAGCTAGCACATAACACAACCCAGACATATAAAACAACTCAACAAACCAAAAATAAAAATCAGTAACGTGTCTGCAGTCCTTTGCATTGCTATGTGCATCCCGTTGTTCTCAGATCTGTTTCCTTCAGGCTGCATAGGTGTAACTTGTAAAACATACTAAGCTTTCCCAAATACCCAGTTCTATCACTTGGAAATGCAAATAACAGTCAGCGGTGGGTTCCACTTACCTTCCCTACTGGTTCGCATCGCGACGGAAGTGTGCGTTCTGCCTACATCACTTTACAGAAATGACCCTCTGTGCATGTGCAGAGGGTTCTTTTGCAAGCCACGGCGACCGGAGACCCGGTTCGGGGGCGTGGACAACCGGCCATCGCTGCCAGTTCGGCGAGCGGATGCAAATTTCCGCCACCGGTACAGGAGAACCGGTCCGAACCGGCAGCAACCCACCACTGATAACAGTTCAAAGAAGTGTGGCCACCTACGCTGCCAGCATGAAATAAGGAGTCTATCAAATAAAGGAATTATCCAGTCTCTCCTTGACTATTTTTTGTTTTTGTTCCCACACTTCCTCTACAGAGTATTCCCACACACAAACAGTGGCGGAATTTGAAAAATGAGGTACCATCTCATTCCCTGGCTAAGTAAAGGACTACCCATTATCCTTGTATTCTATCAGATGATGTCATTGCCACTGCTTTGAATAATGTTGTGCAGCCGGCTTCCTCTGCCTTCTGCTGGAAGGCCATCTGGATTCCATTTTACAATACTAGAGGCATTAACAATTGACCCTGCAAGCTTCTGTAAACTTCTATACAAAGGACAAACTGACATTGTCCTTCCCATAGGTTGCCACTGATGATGATATCCTAAGATATTTACAACTCCACCAGGCATGATGTACCAACATCATTTTAAAAATTTCTCTTTTAACATAACATAATTTCAGTCCTTTCCGCCACATATTTTCCCATTGTTCCATTAGTATATTTTGTCCAAAGTTGTCGGTCCATTTTATCACACGGTCTTTCACTTCTTCTATTTCAAATTTCAAAAACGTTAATACATTTTAGCACTTGCATGTTCATCAGTTGTACATAGTTCAATTTTAAATGCTGTCTTGTGCTGTTCGTTTCCAAATGTCTTGTTATCTTAAATCTTTTTCTCCAATGTATATGCGAAAATCTTTGAAAAATTACAATTCTTCTACAGTCAATTGATCTCTTAATTTCATTTTATATTCTCTGTGCTCTTGTTATAACCATTCTTGATAAGTTAACCATCTCTCTTTGCCTGCTGTTTCTTTTCTATAAAATGCTTCTTGTGCTGAGACCCATAATGGCATTTTTGGGCAAACTCTGGGTTTATATCTATTTCATGTTCTCAATATGGCACTTGTAATTTAGTGATTTTTAAAAGCCACATTAATCTTAACTTTATCATACCATGGAAAGCCATGTCATCCAAATCTCAGGTCATACTCTTTTAGTTCTGAAATTCTCTTATTTCTCAACAAAACTCCCTTTTTCATCTAGACTAAGTAGCAGGCTGAAAAATGAAGCAGTCCCAATCCTTCTCATTCCTTTGCATCTTGAAGGATTATATATATAATCCTTGGCCTTTTCCCTTGCCATACAAACCTAGATGTATTTTTTTTTTTTTTTGCCATTGCTTAAATAGTATGTCAGGTATTGAATAAGCTATTGTGTTTGAAAAATAATCATTCTAGGCAATACATTCATTTTCATCACAGAATTTCTCGCCAACAATGGCAATGATAATTTCTCCAGTTTTAGCATGTCCTTAATTTCATTTTTTCATTCTGTCTTAATTGTTTTGAAATAGCATACAATTCGTATTAATTCAAGTTTCATTTTTTTTCTCAATCTTCAAACTAGTTTTTTTCCATCAGTTCTTTTTGCTCCTTCATTCATAATTATTCATAGTGAAAACACATTAGAGACATTCATCTACAGTTCAAGCAGAATAGTCTACTCTTTCTGTGCTTTGAACTACCAAGGGAAATATGTGATGTTCCCTCAATATTGTTGCATTTTCATATCCATCAGGCTTGGTTAACATGTTCATTGGTCAAAGATGATGGGAGATATAATCTATCACTAACCTATTGCTTTCTTCAGCTACCACTATCCACAAACAGAACAGCCTCATCCAGCATGCTGCTGGCATTATTGCTGGTAATAGCAATTTCTTAAGCTTTTCAAGATAATAAGACACATTTATTGACAGAAAATACATTTATGCATAAACTATCTGTTTATGTTTACAAAACCTGCATGCATCAATTTGTTCAGCAGTCCCCACCTACAAAGATGAAAAATGAGAAAAATGAGGAATCGAGTGGATTATCCATGCTCCATAATCTCTGCGAATATGATCCATTTGGGAATAATTAATACTTGTCCCTGATAAAAGTGTAGTTTTAATTATACATCTGAAGCATGGCCCAAATTGGTAATCTTCATTCTCTAGTCCTCTAAGAAGATCAGACAGCTAAAACAGGCTTCTTATATGTTGTCTATTGTGTTTTCAAATTGAATTCTTGTCCATCTTAATAAGAAGTGTGGGGTGCAAGCCACGTGATAGCATTTGCTTAGAGATGAATCATTGGTATTGATTTTCCAGACAAACACTGCAAATAGGAAATCCAATAGGCTAGAAGATTCTAGGGAGTCATAGAAAGAAAATCTTGTAATTGTATGGAGTTTGTTTTCTTCTAGCCAAAGTACATATGTCTTCCCTTTAGTTCTGTTTAAGTGCTCAGAAAACCAATTTCCTGAGCACAGTAAATTTACAAAATCAAGACTTTAAATTCATGTCATAAACTTTCACCATTTGTTCATATAGTCACGTGACAACAATACAGTAATCCAGCAGCTTCTTAGCATCTTAAGTTTAGTTCCCTAATTCCATGTATGAACTGGGATGAAACTACATTGATATTGATAATAAATAGTTCTGTATTCAGAATCAGATGGAGTAATCTATCCAGTGAGACAAATGTTTCAAAGAAGTAGATTACTATTTATGTACAGTTTTTGTTATTACAGGAGAGTAACTATTAATCAGCACTCCATATGTCACCTAATAAAAAAAGAATGATTTCATCTCATAGGATAAGATCTCCTATTATGTGAGAGACAACTGAGTCACTCTGTGATAACAAATACATTTAAAAAGTTGCATGGATGGAGACACTTTAGGAAAAGAGCCAGCCGCAATGAATTGTATTAGAAATAGCAAACAAGCGGCACCCCAGACAGTGCTTAACTTCAACACCCAACAGCTCCAGATACCATGACCAATGGTGAAAGTTGCTGGGACTTGTAAGTTGGAGGACATGGGTTCTTTATTCTTCACCTCCATTACTGGCGCAAGCCAAATGGATTCAAACAAATTTCCAATACTTTGTGGTGCACAGTCTGATGTAAATGAGGAACACTTATTTCTCATTGAAGAGAAAGTGTTGAGTTAGTTCATATCCAATTCTAATCAGGTTTTAGAACTCATATTCTCTGACCGCAGAAGAAATAAGTCTGCAGGATCCAATCTGGGTCAGCCACTGGGACCAGAGCAGAGGTGGTATTCAGCCGGTTCTGACCAGTTCGCCCGAACTGGTAGCGGAAATTGCAGGTGGGGGTGGGCCCGCCCCCCGCCCCCCCCCNCAAAACAGAGAAATCACATTTTTAGATATCATGTGGAGCAATTCAGAGGTGGTATTAAGCCAGTTCGGACCGGTTTGGGCGAACTGGTAATAGACCCGCCCCGGCACTATGCCGTCCTATTTAGGCACATTTTGAAGCCGCGTGCATGTGTGCAAGCCGCGTGCGCCAGCAAAGCGCATGCGTGGAACGTGTGCACACGCTCACATTTGCGAACCGGTAGCGAAGGTAAGTCAATACCACCTCTGGACCAGAGGTTTTGTCTTTTGAGCTTTCGGACTCATGCTGGAGCCCATCTCAGGGAACATCTCTATATGCTTTGGGCTGTTCTCTGCTCTCTCTCTCCCATTTATATGGTGCCTGTTGTGTGTAGCTTTTTAGATGCAGATTGGGGAGTTGATGGCTGGCTATTAAGCCATTGGCTGTTGTTTCCTTGGGCTGCCAAGCCCTCGCCTCCTAAGTACTTGATAAGCTGGGGGTAAATCAGTACTCCTGTTGTTTGACAAGGGGCCCGTTTCCCAGGCTTCAATCACTTCAGCCCAAAGCACATAGAGAACTTCCCTGAAGATGGGTTCCAGCATGAGTCCAAAGGTTTGGGGAAAAAAAACCTCTGGTCCCAGTGACCGACCTAGATTGGATCCTGCACCATTATCCTGGGACACATATATTCGCCTTCATTCGTGAGAAATAAGTCTGAATGACTCCCAGTCACTACGTTGCTGTTGTTTTTAAGCAAAAGGGATGTTGATGTTTCATCGAAGGGCGGTTTTAGATCCATTTCAATAAATCAAGTCCTGGCGTGAAAGAGTGATAAGAATCATAAAAAACCATTGACTCTTGAGTTAAACACAATTCAGAAAGAAAAGCATTGTCTCCCAAGCCTGTTAATATTTATTCTGAATTACACAAATGTTGTTGGACTAAAATCCTCATACGGATAGATTATTTATTTAACAACTGCTCATAGTTTTTACAGGGCTGAAAAAAGCGATTTACAACCATCACAGCAATCCATGTTCAAAATTCTGGCTCTTGGTGAACGGTACATATTTGCAGCAGCATCCCAGGGTCATGTTGTTGCGGAGAAAAATAATTAGAGGCGAAATGAATCTTGTTTCCATGCTCTCAATCCTCAAGAATAAGACTGGAGGCCAGGAAAGAATAAAAGTAATGTATTTGCAAAACAAAAATAAGAACATCTAAGTCTGTGTCTACATGGTGAAGAACAAAGAGAACAAAGGAAAAAAAATAACACATGCGCAGTACAGGTATCACATGAGAACTGCATATCAGTGTACAGTGTTGTTTCAGAATAAGAGTCCAGCTGACAAATAAATATGAACGTAGTGACACATGTGACCACCATTTGCAACCTTCCCAGTTGTATTCCAACAAGCAAAGTCAATGGGGGAAGTGGGATTCACTTAGCGACCTCATGATTTGCTTAACAACCATTATTTAAAAGGTAATAAAATATGGCATGATTCACTTAACAACTGCCTCGCTTAGCAATGAAAGTTCCAGTCCCAATTGGGGTCGAAGACTAGCAATACATTAGGCAGAGTATAGCTGATGGACAAAGATAATGGGATTTGGGATCATCTAATAGGAGCCAAAAATTCATATATTCAGCCTTTCAATTCAAAGACTAAGATCTGCAGTTTGTAAGAACGAAATGCGCTTCCAACTCAGGGCGGAGTTTCAGGGGGGAAAATGAAATGTTTCGCAGTCTGCAGATTCGGGGGGAAATTGCCATATAGCTGCCTGATGGCAGGAAGTGAATACTGGCTTCCATTTTAGAAGAACATGGGGTGGACCATATAATATTTGAAGGCCGAAGAGTTGGCACAATTATGCCATTAACATAGGCAGAAATTAGTTTAGGTTTTTAAACTTTTTAAAATAGCATTAAATGTATATCTTATGGTACAGCTTTGCAGGCGTCTTACCTCGAAATAGTAAGAGCTTTGAAGACTAGCCAAAAAGAGACAACACAGGGCTGCTTGATGCTCAGAGTATTAAGATGTTCATCACCGGCTGCTTTCTTCCAAGATGAATATGAACTATTGACGGGTGAATTTATTTATTGTGAAAGTTATCGGAGGAATACTAGACATAACTAACCAAGAAAGGAAAGAAGTTCATTTGTAGCTTATCTCAGGAATAGCAACTCGGTCCAGCTACAGAAAGCCCAGGACAAAGAGATCCGTAAAGTTCAAGGAAATTTAATGAACTTGCTAATAAAGGAGGGCCGGAGGTTCCTGTCTCAATTTCCAAGATTCAGCTCTCGATCCCTAATTCTTGCATTATTGAAGGCTGCGTGGTTCTTGTTTTTTTTGACTGCGCCCCGAGGATGAGGCTCAGGGCTTGACAGGGAGAAATGATAGTTCCGCTAAACCCAGGACTATGTTTTGCATATCTACTATATGCCGGAAAGTGCACTGGCATACGCCCAAGGATCTCTACCAATTTCTCAACTGAGGGGAAATACCCAGCCTAATTGCCAGATGGTGACAAGCCAATCTCAGCAGTTCCAGAGCAGTTTCTGGTTTGGAGAGAAACCAGGCTGTTGGCGTGGGAGTTTTTAAGCACATACCCAGACCCTTTGACTGGGTGGCATTTACGAATCAGGAGGAGGTGCCCATGAAGAAACTGCTGAACCAATAGTGTACTCAATCCAATCAGCAGTTCATCATCCCCTCCCCCCTTCTCTTTTCTCTCATACCGGAAGACTACTGGGGGGGGGAGTGGGGGGGGAATCTTCATTTTTGAAAAAGCCAATTTTCCATTAGGGCTGCAAATAAGCCCTTGCTTCACCACCGGCCACACACCCCATCCTGCGGCATCTTTTCTTCTGTCAGTGAAACAGAGAGGAGATCCTTGTCTGAGGGTTGGCCCCACTCAGGTTAGCGGGGGCTATTTCTGGGGAGGTGGGCAGGATTGTCATAGAAGAATGCAGACCAGCTCTTTGAAAGCGAGAGGAAAGAGAGCCGGGAAGTGGGAGGCATAGAGAGACCGCACACGCACAAGGAAAAAAAAAAAGGCAATTAAGCTAATGCAAGTTGGGTGTCACAAGGTTATAGATATTTCAAGAGCTGAGCAATTTACCGTCTGGAAAAGGAGGCGAGCACTTGCATAAAATGTCCCTCAGTTCAGATTTATTATGCTTTTAGTTGTGTTCTATGTGCTACAATTAGCAGTAGGTGCCAATAAGGCATTCTCTCAAGGACATGGTCATTCCATACCATCTGTTATTAATTGCATTGTCCTTTCCACAGCCAGCTAGAGGGGAAAAAGTTCTCAGACAAGCACCTGCAAATTCTTACCACAGGATGACCGGCATTTAAAAATACCTGCAGCAGAGGGAGGGGGGCCAGGAATTGGGAATGGCTGGAAAGGAAGAAGAAAAAAAGCCCATCCAGATGTGAAAGGTAAAATGAAAGAAAGTCGTGTAAATGAAGGAGTCCAGTGAAAGCTATTCGGGGCTTACATTGATCTCCTCCTCCTCCCCCTCCTCCTCCTCCTCCTTCTCCTCCTCCTCCGCCTCCTCTCCCCTGCTATTACTCTAACTTCTGGCTGCATTGATAGCTCCCCTATAAAAATCCTACTGCAGAAATGAGAGCAGAACAATTAAAACTTTCCATTGGAAATATAGCCGTCAAGCTTATACACTTTGGTGAAGATATGGATAATTTAATAGCTTTCTGTTTGCATTTCTCTCCTCTGCTGCTCATAAAACTAAGAACCCAAAACAATAAAAAAAATGATTTTTTTTAAAAATGAGGGGGATGTGGGAGAGAGGATTTCATGTGCACCTAGGAGGATTCTTGCAACAGGAGACAATAAATGATAGCTTTCATTCTTGGAATCTCTGGGTTATATTCGTGGCTGGCAAGAACTGGAAGAATCAGCAAGTCTGCTGACAAACAACACTGAACTAATGTGTTAATGGCATGGATATATTCTATGTCTCTTTTCACCATATTTCCAATTAACAGAGATCTCTTCCGGCCTAATTTATATTTCCCGTCCCTCACCACTCTGTACAAGCCATACCTGTCTTTCAGTTCCTTGAACAAAAGGGACTGTTGAATCAACTCTATGCGTATGATTGAGTATATCTGGCACATAAGATTATGCGATTTGAAAATATTTACGCAATTCTGAAACATTCTTGAAACGAAGACATGAAGGGAAACAAGTGTGCAGGGTAAGCATAGTCATGCCAGAAAACATGATAAAGCCATGCTTTTCAGGGAAAAGGAAAAAAAAAAAACCTGGTTCTATAAAACTGGTAAGTTCCTGTCCCTGAACTCATATTGAAAAAAAGATAAAAAAAAATATGCCAATTTTCTTCCCCAAATAATCTGCCTTATTTTCCAAGTCAATACAGCACTGGCAGTCAATGAAAGCTTAGATTTAAAGAGTGCACATAAAATAGAGATTTGGAAAACTTGGTCTCAATGACATCTTTTTCTTTTAAAACCCCTTTTAGACAGAGGCAGATTTTGATTTTAATCAGATATAGAAGTAACTCTTCCTTTACTGTGTCCTCCATTTACAGCGAGAACTGCATTTTTTAACATTATATTCCTGAGAATTCATACATGCACAAATGCTTTCATACTACACAGTGTTTAATTTGGCTATAAGGTTCAATAAAGCATTCAAAATATTGTTTATAAATGTATGAAGCAGTTTAGATCCTACCTTTTTATCCTCCCCTCAAGGTCCATAACAATAGAACAAATAAAATACAAAACACATTTCATCAAAAACAAGGTATTAGAAGAAGCAAAGCAAAGGAAGAAAAGTACCATTCTGTTATACAAGGTAAATTATTTCAATGAATTAAAAGGTATTAGAAAGGATCTTTACTTGGTGGTGAGAAATAACAATCTGATTATCAGATTGGAGAAACTGTTAAGGGAGAAACTGTTTCTAGCTGGGGAACCACCACTGGAAAAATCCTTTTCTGGTGGCCCCAGATGACCCTCAGATGTCAGAGGAACCTAGAAAAAGAGGCGTTTCTGTAAGACATACAGTACCTCAATGGAGTCCTTGATGCTGTTTAGACTTGGTTGATGTCTTGAAGATGTTTCATTTCACTAAGAAGGAAACCAAAAAATCAGAATATATCATCTCCAGCAGCAACACTTAGATAAGCAGGGATTAACACCAGACAAAAACAGAAAACAAATCCCTAATCAAGAAACTGCCAAGGAGAAAACCACAATTCCACCAAAACTGGAAAGACAAGCTAAACAGGGAGCATACTCAACATTCACAGGGACTAGTTACATGTTATCTAGTTAGGTAATGAAACATCTGTAAGAAAATAACCAAGTTCAGAGATCACCAAGGACTCTACAATTTAACCCTGAACCACCAATCTTCTCTTCTACCAGTAGCCTATCTCAATATTCAGACAAAGGTGAAAGAACCAGTTTTTTGAGTGTCATGGCCCTAAACACTGACATCAAAAGTCAAAGCCATTGTTTTCAGTTGGCCTTGAAAATGGTCAAGAGCTATTGGAACTATTGGAACTCATCATCTGGATAGTAACACCTAGTTTAAAATGGCATGAACTTTGGGGGGTGAGGACATTTCTACTTGAGTGACTAGTTCACAAATGGGGCCCTTGTGAGAATGTCGCTTTCCTTATTCAACTCACACGATTGGTTCCAGGTTCACAGTCCCAATGCTGCTCAGGCTACAATCCTGAAATAGCTTAGCCACATCAAAACTGGAAAAAAGCACAACCTTTTTTTTTAAGCACAGCATATTGTCTTATTGCCAGCAGAGCATATTGAGAACAGGCCTAATTTCACATGCCTGTACAAAATAAAATTTGTCAGACAAAATGCCTTGTAAGAAATATCATTGCTTCTCTGTTTGTTGCTGGCAGGGATAAACTAATATTAAGTATAAGAACAGAAAAGATATTTAATACAGAAGTTTGGTTGATATAACATTGAGGATCTGGAAACATTGTAAAATACAAACAATTGTCCTGAAATAGAATTTGGGCTGAATATTACACTGGTAAGAGGAAAAGTATTGATGACTCCAGAGACTAAAGTCTTTTTATTAAGCTCTGGAATAGAGAAACCATCTGCCTCTTCACATTTAGATAAATTGGGGAGAAGCAGATGAATCTCATTTATATCAGCCATTGTGCAAATGACACACATCTAAGAGAGCTCTTTTAGTTGCTCAACATGAAGTCAGTTCAAAAGCCAAATGGTAAGAAAGGAATGAAGGACATTTCCTCTTAAAGGTTTCCTAATATTATTAATTCCAGGTCTCCAAATTTATTTAATATCTGAACAAAATGTTTCTCCAACTCAGTTGGATCCCTCACAGTGCTAACTCGGCCTTTTGAGTCTTTGTGGCATTCATCACAACCCTATTTGGTGTCCTCATACACAAACAGTAATGTGGATGAGAGTTTGGTCTTCAATTAAAATGATAAGCTCACTAAAATCAGTGAGTAAGCCAGTAGTGGGTTCTGAATTAGTTTGCTACCAGTTCGGTAGCAGAAGCATCCAGGGCGGGTGGGCGGAGCCTCCCACTGCTGCCGCTACCGGTTCTAAGAACTGGTCCGAACCGGGAGCAACTCACCGCTGGAGTAAGCCAATTATTAGTATATCTTAGTATATTATTTAGTATATACTCTATATGCTAGGTTATTTGAGGGATTGCCTTCTCCCAAAAAATGTGCCCACATCATGTGCTCCCACAAAGAGGGTCTCCTCCAAGTGGCTTCTTTTAAACCTTGTCATCTTATAGGACACCTTTTCTGTGGTCGCTCCTGTTTTCAGGAACATTCTCTCCTCCCCTTCCCACCACCTTCATATGTTACAGGCCCCAGCACTGTTTGTCTTTAGAAAAGCCATGAAGACTTGTCTTGATCCCCAGCATTAAGGGCCAGTTGAATGGAGTTCCTTTTTGAGGTATTTTGTTTTCAGGCCAAAAAAACCCAAGAATGACAGGAAGTGATTCTTCCAAACTGAATTCTTTATGATATTACCTACCCAGCACTGATGGCATTATCTAGTTTGGGTAATGAAACATCTGCACAAAAACAACCGGGCTCAGAGAGCAGCAAGAATCTCCCTGAGTTCTTTATTGTTTGCACACCTTTAGACAGAATCTTGCCAGACTAAGTACTCTACTATCTGCAACTACCATATGCTCTGAGAACTATTATGGAGAAGCTGTCTGCACTCTCTTTCATACAGAATATCTGGACTGAGTTGTGTCTTATTCCTCTGGAATCCACCCACTGCCTCCTGGGAATCCAGCCTACTACGCCACATCACAGGTGTTTGCTTGCCATTTTGCTATTTTGAATTTTATATTAACCTACATTATCTGGGGAGAGTGTTGATTTACTCATTATTTTTTGTTGACGCATGTCACACCCAGAGTCACATTGCTTGAGTCGGGCGGCCTTATAAATCTAGCAAATAAATAAATGTTACAGAAGTCAGAACGTTCCATTTTTGGAACCTGTAGCTTTCCACGGTGAGGAGCTAGTTCTCTAAGTTTTAAGACACTGCAAAATGGACCTGCTGGACTTCTTCCAAGTGGATTTATTAAGTGTTTTTATATACAAGACCTACTGACATAACAAGAGCAGAAATCTATCTTCTGTCTACTTCTTATTGGTTCCAGGTTTGTGGACTCCAGTCATGTGAGCAGATGTAGCAACCCAGATGATTTAATTTTGATTGAACCAACACACACACACACACACACACACACACACACACACACATTCACACACACATTCATTCATACATTCGTTCCTTCGTTCATTTGTTTTTGCCACCATGCTGTTATTTTTTAAATAAATAAACTATAGTAATGTTAGTGTCCAGATGTCTATGTGCTTTAGAATAAAAGAGAAAATGCTTTATATTTAAGAAGCAATTTTGGGATGGGAGGTTTTTATTATTATTATTATTTTTCATTACTTAAATCTGCAAGTTTTTGTTGCTTACTCAATTGTCGACCTGGCCTTCAATGTTCTCAATCAGGATTCAGTCTTTCCCCTCAATTCAACTGATCCAATTCAGTACATATAGGTATTCCCAACTTGAAGATGACCATTTAGTACAAGCTTGTTATGAAGCTGTTAAATCCAAGAAATGTAGAAACGTGGCAACTGCAATTAAACACCAGAAAGACAGCTGTAAATACAAGCAATCAACTTTCAAACTTTTAAGTTGATTAGTTAAACTGATTAGTTTCACTTTCTCAGGCGTCCTATATTGTACAATCAGAAGTTCTTGTCTTGTTTGTGGAGACAGTGTGGTTTTATTTCAAACAAAAATCTGAACAAAATTCTTTACTATTCTTAATCTTATATTCATGATGCATCTTTATATGATTAGCGTCTCTCTCAGTAGTGGGTTCTAAAACCCTTCACTACCGGTTCGTGCGCGCACTCGTGTGCACGCGCAATGCTTCTGAACATGCGCAGAAGTGTCCCGGGCGGATGGGCGGAGCCTCCTGCCACCGCCGCTACCGGCTCTAAGAACCGGGCCGAACCAGGAACAACCCACCGCTGGTCTCTCTAAATAAGATCTTCAACATGAAATGAAACTTTAATTAATAGTGTGACTTTGTATCATCTTTGCGTTCATTCTTTGTACAGTACAATCCCTAAAATTGTCAAAGATTTGCCTGTGCTCCACATCTTTGAAGATTAAATTATCAGTTACAATATATACACATTTAAGAAGCTAGATCTATTCTTTATTAATAGATTACTAAATTAGGTTAAACTGACTATCTCACTCTAATTTGTTTTCTCCACTATTAATTTTTGTTTAAAAAAAATACCGCTAGTTTTAATTAACATTTAACACAGAAAAGTGTGTTTGATAATTGTCTTAATTTTTTTTACTAATTGGTTACATATTAAATCCTTATTTTCAAAGGATGATGAACATTATGAAGAATAATAATTTTAGCTGACAAAATATTCATTACTTTAGAGGATGGGTTTTGTCTTTTTAGAAAAAAAAAGATACAAAAAAGTAAAAACCAAAACCATTTTGCTCAAAATAACTGTAGGGCTGGCCTATTAAGCCTACAGATTGTCTTTTAGCTTCACTACCTCTGCTTCCTGATGTGTGAACATCAGAATGTAATAATTTGCTGGGCCAGTAGCAAAATTCTATTGTTAGACAACTAATTTGTGTTTATTTAAACAAAGGTAATTACCAGCTATAAATGCCTGTTGGTTAATTGCTTAATAATTGTATTTACTGGTGCAAATTAAAGTCACTGCTTTCAAATGAACTACAGGGCACAATCAATGCCTATATTCGATGGCATAAAAAGTTGTAAGGCTGTACAGTATGGGAGAACGTGTTATTAATATATTTTTAGAATATATGGCATACACACACATGCAGAGTCAAACATAATCTTCTTCTAATTTATGGATTAGTTAATCTAAGCATTCACTCATTTACTATTTATAGCACACTATTCCCGGATGACTTCATAGTAAGGGAATAGATGTGGGTGATACTATTACGCCAATTAATGGACTAAATTCTCCAGCACTCTGGAGATTAATTAAGTAATGCTAGTTGGGACCTATGAAGATGAAAAATGTATATAATTACTTAATGTATTATTTATAACCCCAAACAGGCTAAAACATTACTAGACCAATCCTCTGAACTGTTGCACCAAAGCAGACACTGAATGGATTAATTGGAAATTCACTCTTTGAGTGCAACTAGAGATCCTGGATTAATAATTTCCCCTTAACTATATACTGATTCTTAGAATTTGCTCCTTTATTTACTTTGTTGCTTGGCAGCCAGACAGCACCATGTACATAATTTTCGGGTCTCCATGGATCTGATTAGCAGCAACAGTGCTAATTTATTAACTGTGCCTTTAATAAGAATTTCTGGAATGCGTAACCACCACGTCTGAGCCTACTTCTCTTTTGCCATGCCAACTTTTCATTCATTCCTCCTAAAAATCCCAATAACATCACTGGGGTAGTACAGTTTCCAAAGTAGTCATATATCTTATTGAGAAAGCATCAAATAAAGATCCAAACCTGTTGAAAAGATTTTGGCTTTTTTGAGGCCAGATTTATGTCTGACAAGAAGGAGCTCAAGGGATGGCAAACTCAAGGCACACGGGCCGGAGCCGGGCCGTGATGTGGTCGGATCTGGCCCGCGGGGCCGTCCTGGTCTACCCAATGCGAAGAGGAAAGATCGGCCCGGTCCATCCAGTGCGAAGAAAGATCAGGCCAACGTACCTTTGGCCCGGTCTACCCAGTGCGAAAAGGAAATATCAGGCCAGCGTGGCTTCGGCCTGGTCTACCCGCTGCAAAGAGGAAACATGCCAGCAGTTTGGGGAGTGGCATCAATGAGGGGTACTGGAAACAAGAATTCGGCATCTAAAAAAGGTTAAAATCATGGCAACTGGACCAACGTTTGTTAATCTGAGACAATTTGTTACTCATCTAAGTAAACTTCATCAGTCAATTTTTTTAAAAAAAGATTAGGCAGAGAGTCAGAGAGTTGTTGGAATGCACCAACTCTTGCCACACCAACTGCAAGGTAATCTGAGACGTTTTGTTACGCATCCAAGTAACTATATCAGTCAGGATAAAAAAATAATAATTAGGTCCATTTGGGGGAGAAATCCTTTGCAGTTGGTGAAGCAAGAATTGGTACATTCCAACAACTCTCTGACTTTCCGCCTAATTTTTTTTTTAAAAAAAAATTGATTGATGTTACTTACCCGTATTTTTCAGAGCATAAGACGCTCTGAAGTATAAGACGCACCTAGCTTTTGGGGAGGAAAACAAGGGGAAAAAATCTGCCTCTGCCTCCCAGCAATTTGCCTCCCAGCAAACAGCAAACAGTACAGATGATATACACTGTTTGCTGTGTATTTCTGTGCATGGGTGCCTGACCCATAGAAATAGCAAAGAATTGGAGAAATGTACATTATGGCAGTATATTAATGGCAGAAAGTTTTCTTAAATGTAGTCACACTAACTCCTCCCAATTATTTAAATAG
>QLTV01002694.1:2865675-2883369 GCA_003457575.1 Thermophis baileyi
GAGCGGAAAGTTGGAAACAAACTTCCGGTTGGGCCGTTGGGCTGTTTTTCACCTTCCCCAGGCTTCAGGAAAGCCTCCGTTTCCAAACTTCCGGTTGGGCCGTTGGGTCTGTTTTTCGCCATCCACAGGCTCCAGAGGCTTTCCCGGAGCCCGGGGAAGGCCAAAACAGCCCCCCCCCGCCCTCCGGAAGGCCAAAAATCAGCTGGCCAGCACGCACATGAGCGCTGGAGCTGACATAGGGCAACGCCTCACGTGCCCTCAAATATGGCTCCGCGTGCCACCTGTGGCACGCGTGCCATAGGTTCGCCATCATGGGCCTAAAGCATCTTACAACAAGCTTCCTTACATCCTGAAACCCTATTCATACACATTCATTTTTCATTTCTCCGATAACAGAAAGGGTTTTTTTTCCAATCCATCTTTTGCTATTAGCATAAAAGCCTCTTTCCTCCTAATTAGTAGAGCAGAATCAGAGTAGATTTTCCGGTCTCTAAAAACTTGACCATGTCCATCTTGCCATATAGATTATCATTTCAACTACATAGTCCAACATTCCTTAAATCTTTCTCTATTCCTGCCAAATATTGCTGAAATGAGACCAACCTGGTTGACACCTGCAACAATGAAAACCCAGGTCTTTAACTGCTCTATTGCTAAAATGGTTGACAGCATTTCAAGCTGTATTTTTGTCTTGTTTCTCTGAGATGATAAGGTGAAGTTCAGGGCTACCTGGAAAGTCTCCCCAGGCTGCCTACCTTGTTTTTATAGAGAGTAAAGTCTATGTCTGTGATGATGAACCTATGGCACGCGTGCCACAAGTGGCACACGGAGCCATATCTGCCGGCACGTGAGCCGTTGCCCTAGCTCAGCTCCAGTGCGTATGTGCGCACCGGCCAGCTGATTTTTGGCTCACGCAGAGGCTCTGGGAGAGCATTTTCGGCCTCTGGAGGGCCTCTGGGGGTGCAGGGGAGGGTGTTTTCACCCTCCCCGGGCTCCAGGGAAGCCTCTGGAGCCTGGGGAGGGCGAAAAACCGGCCTACTGGGCCCACCAGAAGTCAGGAAATGGGGGAGAGGGAGGGGTCGTGCACGCATGTGTGGGGATGGGGCAGTGCAGGGGGTTCTTGTGTGCACATGCACAGCGGGTGGGGCGCAGGGGGGGCATTGAATTATGGATGTGGGCACACACGCGCTTTCGGCACCCGAGGAAAAAAAGGTTCACCATCACTGGTCTATGTTATGGAAGGAATAATGACACTCCGGAGTGTAAGGGAATGGGATTGGAATCAATGCATTCATACTGCCTCCCTTCTCCTTTGGAACACACATGAATCCAAACAGTTTCTAGTTTGTTATTAGTCAAAGTTTGCTCAAGTGTAGTTCATGTAATTTCATCCAGTCCCTCCTGGCACTTGCTACTCAAGTCACAGAAAGCATGGAGGTCACATAACTCTAATGAGGCTTTTGCTGATTTCCCCATGACTAAATGCTTTAGCAGCACTAAGATAGATCATGTTCTTGATTGTCAGCTACATTAAACTTACTTGCAAGGCAGTTCAGGGGAAATGATGCATTTATTTATGTTTATATATAAGAACATTAAAAAGCATTTTAAGAAGATAAGGTAGCCGAAGTCTATAAAAAATTACTATGCATACATTATTTCTGCATCAAGACACAGGAGGCAAAAAAAAAAAGGATTTGATTCCACTTAGCTAATTTATTTATCCTCTTCTTACATTCTTATCAAACCACAAAAAGCCTAAAGTATAATACTGTAATTTTTTTAAATATTCATTCAGAAATCAGTGGCAATAGCTATGGCACATATGACAAGTTATTGAGAATCAACCTATCACCTCTATCTGGTTCCCCATTCACGGGGTTAGCTTATTTTCTGTTTTTGCCACCAACTTGTGAATATAAACACTGAATGTTCACCATTTAAGAGTACAAGAGTAAGATTTGTAGTTTCACTGTTGTGCAAAATGTGTATCCTTGGAACATATATTATTGTAATTCCCCAACATGCTTTTGATGAGACAAAGATGCAGATTCTAATTTACTATTGACTAGGAATTTTTAAATTGCTTTTTATTCTCAGTTGTTTTATCTAGACAAAAACACATTTAGTAAAGCATAGCTTGAACATGTAAAATATAAACTTATGGTTAGAATTAGGTGTAGAACACTGAGTATTCCTTAATTTTAGAATGAAGAAATTATCTTGGTTTTCCAGCCAATTATGTATTGCATTGGGGAAAAGTAACAGTGGTTTTGAGACATCTCTAATACTTTCTCTGGGGAAATTATTCAGTGTCTAATCAGTAATGGAGTTTGACAAAGCCAGGAAGAGCCGCTTCTTTATAACTAGGTAGTTAGGTTTAAGGTTATATAATGGAATCTATTTGGTAACAGCCCTACTAAACTTTTTATGAGAGTTTTCTACAGGAAATAAAAAAAATCATGGCTGTTTGAAATTATAGACAAATAGAAAACCTTCAAATATTCAGCATTTGACAAGTTTAAGATGCTTGAAGAAAGCATTGTGAATGCCAAAATATCACACATTTATTTATTTATCCAATTTATTGGCTACCCACCCAAATTACCCCAGGCTAACTCTGGGCAGCTTACAATAATAATGTACAAATATAGAATATTAATTCTACAAATGTAGAAATTTAAAAGCCAAAACTAAGAATTTTGAGATTTACCAACATATTTCTTGATTGGAACATGCTTTTTAAAATTTAGTTTCATAACCTGTCAACATTTTGGCTTTGACAGGTTGCAACTTCCTAAATTACAAACTCTTAAAATACTATTAGGGATTATATTTATTCTATGGTCCATCTTACCTAGTGCAATGCTCTTTTGTCACAACAATAGGAATTTCATTTAGGCTATTCAAAGTAAGATTGGCCAAAAATGCAATTTCATGTGCTGAGATCTCATGATCTGTTGCTAAATGGTGATCGTCAAAGAACTGAAAATAACCTTAGAGAAAATGCATCTGTACTATTTGTGGATATTCTCTCTTCTTCCTAAGTGCCCTGAGAACATTTAGTGGAGTATTTGAACTGTCATATAAAGCCTTTTCAGGAAGTGATGCAGTGGCCTAGAGGTGGAGCTCTCGCCTCACAAACAGGAGGCTGTGAGTTTGATCCTAGGTAGCGGCAGATATTTCTCTCTCTGGGCACAATGAGTAAATATCAGCTGTGAACTCTGCATTGGCAACAGGAAGGGCATCCGGCCAGTAAACACTCAGCTCCATTCAGTTGCGCCGACTCCACCCCAATGCATGGGATTACAGGGTCATTAAAAGAATATATATTTATATATATCCTTTTCAGGCTAGCTCAGGTAATATCTGAAAAATTGTTTAGATCTCCCCTTTCCACCCATCTTTTTTTTTTTAAAGATCCAGTCCATTGCAATACCTGTTTAGCCCTTTGGCTTACATAGATCAGTACAAAAACATAAGAACATCAGCAGGCACAGCTTACTCCATATTTACTTCCAGGCTGAAGAGTAACGTAACAGGAATCAAATATTTAGAATTTCAAATTGGTATCCTCCATTCTTATATTGGTGCTGAGTAGATTTCATTCACCTCATTTTTGGCTTTGCTTTATAAGGGCATTTGTTGATGTTTTCTAAAGCCATGTGAATCAGATTGCTGTAGGATATATAACCACTGGCCCTTAATCCACAGAACAAAACATTCTAAGCCCCAAAGGGTCACACAGTCTAAAGAGCGAACTTGAAATGAACTCTGGTAAAACTGTGATTGCAAACTAAACCTTATGTGCCACTTTTTTTGACCTTATGCCAACTTCTGAGCCTTGCTGTGAAATGGATTGGCATTTCCTTAAACCTCCAATGGAATTATTAACAATAGATCCCAGTGGAGGTTTTCCTTTAACATAGATGAAAAGAACTAAAAAACAGAATTTGCAAGTGATTCACATCAACAAGGTAAAGCTTTATATCACAAAACTACACCTGCAAGTCCTCAGATTCTCCCCTAAATCCATGTTTTTGAAAGCTTTCTTCCCCCTCTCTTCTTAAGAATGGATTAATTTTATCGATCAATGAACTGATGTTGTGTTCTGAATTTGGACATTGCCATTTTCTCCCTCAGGACAAAGAAAACACACCAATGGACTCCTTGAAGTTACCAGGAAACTTTTTCACATACATGTATTTTTTGTCAAACCAAGAAAAAGAGAATCTCTTTTTCTGAAGCAGATCTGAAGCAAGAATAATAAAATGAATAGTAAGAACTGGATAATGTCAATAATAAGTTATCTATATATATAAAAGCAAAAACCACTCATGCATTAATCACAAAATCTCCAGAACCGTAAAGCCTACAAACTTGAAATTCGCCACGTATGATCCTCTTGGCTTCTAGGTGCTCACCAAGAAAGGATTTTTCGAAATGACCATCAGAGCATGAGTATTTCTTATATTATTATTTATTTATTTAATGAGTATGAGTATTTCTTATATTATTATTAGCAAACTCTGACGCTAAGGAGTTCTACTCCCCCTCCCCACCTGAAAAGAAATCTGATCCAAATGCAAAACACAAGCAGAGGAGTTTCAGTTTCGCTTTTGCTTTCACAGCAGCAAGCAGCTTTACTACAGAACAGTTGAACTAAGCCACACACAGACTCCTTCCTGTCTCCTTCTTGCTTACACAGCAAATACTGTTTGAGTTTCCCAAACACCCCTCAACTCTCTCACACACTAACAGGATGCTAGCCAGATGAATACCGATGGATGCTGGTAGGCAGAGACAGATCCCCCCCCCTTATTTTCCTCCTCAGTTCAGACGAATCTGTTCCTTCTACTATAACACCAGTTAAAGGGAAAAGAGGCAAAAACACAGGAAAAGATTTACAGATGCAATTAAGAAAACACAAGTAAGGGAAGCTGCCTGTGTCTCCCATGGACAGTTTTATGTGGCATGCTCCAGAGCCAGTTCACCTGACAGCCTGGTCATCCTCCAGCCAGAGAGCAAAACCAGGAATGTAGTTTACAGGGAGGTCCTGAGCAATTCATCTGAGGGACGAATTGAAAGTCTATGCCCGTGATGGCGAACCTATGGCACGCATGCCACAGGTGGCACGCAGAGCCCTCTCTGTGGGCACTCCAGCCGTTGCCCCAGCCCAGCTCCAATGCGCATGCGTGCGCACCTCTCGATGGCCAACTGGTATCGGGTCTCTGCCGTGGGGGGCAGAGTGCATGCGGGGGACACCCATGTGCATGTGCGGGGGGTGCTCACATTGCATTTGGGGGGTTTACATGCATGCGTGCACCCCCCATTCCCCATTTTGGGCCTGGAAGGCCTGCATCAACCTGGAAGCCAAATCGGGGCACGGGGGTGCCGTAAGAGGCCCCCTGTGCCCCATTTTCAGCCTGGAAAGCCTCCTGCACCAACCTGGAAGCCAAAAATGGTGAGGGGTGGGGTGCGCATGCAGGGGGAGGGTGCATGCGCAGGGGGGTGGGGCACATGCATGAGAGGCACTCGCATTACATTTGGGGGTTTCACACGCACACGCTTTGGGCACTCAGCACCAAAAAGGTTAGCCATCACTGGTCTATGCTATGCAACTTATTAGCCTGGCTACATAGACAAAACAGCCACGGTTGCTGCTGGGATTAAAGGGCTTAAGCCCATCTATTTCATTGTTCTTACACTTACAATAATATCTTCATGTGTAACAGAAACTTACTTTACCGTCTCTAACAAAATAATACAGTCACTTTTTTAACTACTCATTAATTTTCAAGCTTTAAGTGTCAATTTATCAAACCCCATCATATAGTTTTGTAGCGAAGCACGGGTATTTAGCTAGTTATTATATAAGTTAGAATGGTGGTGGCGCAGTGGTTAGAATGCAGTATTGCAGGCTAACTCTGTATTACACTGCTAGGAGTTCGATTCTGACTGGCTCAAGGTTGACTCAGCCTTCCATCCTTCTGAGGTCAGTAAAATGAGGACCCAGATTGTTGGGGGCAATATGCTGACTCTGTAAACCTTCAGAGAGGGCTGTAAAGCACTATGAAGCAGAATAGAATAGAATAAAACAGAATAGAATAGAATAGAATAGAATAGAATAGAATAGAATAGAATAGAATAGAATAGAATAGAATAGAATAGAATAGAATTCTTTATTGGCCAAGAGTGATTGGACACACAAGGAATTTGTCTTGGTGCATATGCTCTCAGTGTACATAAAAGAAAAGATAAGTTCGTCAAGAATCATAAGGTACAACACATAATGATAGTCCGGGTACAAATAAGCAATCAAATCATAGTATATAAATCTAAGTGCTATTGCTAATATCAATTCAGTTGATGAGGCTTCACTTTGTAGTTCTTCCCATTCAAGCCCAAGCTATCTTTTCAGTCCTACTAAGGTCACTAATGGTACAATGGATAATACTGTTTTTAACCAGAGATTTAGGTTTAGCTGTCCTCCTAGACATATAATTTTCTTACAAACTAGTTTAATTTATGGGATTTTCCTTGGATTTGATGGTACAATAAATAAATGACAATATTTAACTGGCCATGGTTAAAAAGCTAAGCATGGTTAATAATTGTATGGAAGACCACAAGGAATTCTGGGATTGTAATAGACTAGATTGGAAAGTTTAAAAAAGTGACAAACCTTTCTCAAGAAAAGTACATGAATATTCCCCTGAAGACGCTAGGCATTAATTTCAGCTTTGAAGGACACGTATTATAGTAGTTTAGGATTATACCATGCCTATTTCCTTGTGTTACAGGACTGGATGTAATACAGGTAGTCCTCAACTCACAACAGTTCATTTAGTGACCCTTCAAAGTTACAATGGCACTGAAAAAAATGGCACTGATTTATGACCTTTGCAACATCCTCACGGTGACATGATCAAAATTCAGACACTTGGAAATTTATGACGGTTGCAGTCATCCCCGGGTCATGTGATCACCCTTTGCAACCTTCTGACAAGCAAAGTCAACGGGGAAGTCAGATTCACTTAACAACTGGGTTAATAATTTAACACCTGCCATGATTCACTTAACAACCGTGACTAGAAATATCATAAAATGGGGAAAAACTCACTTAACAAATGTCTCACTCAACAACAGATATTTGGGGCTCAATCAGTGGTGAAATCCAATTTTTTTACTACCGGTTCTGTGGGCGTGGCTTGGTGGGCATGGCCGGGGAAGGATACTGCAAAATCCCCATTCCCTCCCCACTCCTGGGGGAAGGATACTGCAAAATCCCCATTCCCTCCCCACTCCTGGGGGAAGGATATTGCAAAATCTCCATTCCCACCCCACTCGGGGGCCAGCCAGAGGTGGTATTTGCCAGTTCTCCGAACTACTCAAAATTTCCGCTACCGGTTCTCCAGAACCTGTCAGAACCTGCTGGATTTCACCCCTGGGCTCAATTGTGGTCGTAAGTCGAGGACCACCTGTAATTGGACGGATCTCACCTCAGGTCCCAGTTCTGCAGAGGTTACAATTTAGATTGCAGATTGTGGGAGACCTCCCTTACAAAAATTCCACCATTAAAAATACCATGATAAAATGCTTTGATAAGGAATATATGGCTAAATGTTCTTGTTTTATTAAACCTGTAATCAAAATGTGCTCCATCAACCTTAATTTTTGTTTTCTCATATCCAGAGAGCTAATCATTAAAGAAGTTCATGGATACGAGACTGGTTTGATGACTCATAAATAGAAACACACCTGAATGCATAGACCATGTTTTTTTTTATTTTCCTTTACTTTATCAGACTTTCATTAATGTATTTCATTTCCTCATTATCAGTTTTCGAAAGGCTATCATTATATCAGGGGCAAAACTCCAACCTTTCGGGGTCCTCATTCTAAATTGCTGCATGGACTTTGGCACCAATTAATTAGTAGAATATTTAACTTCCAGACTCCTATTGATTTGTGTGACAATTATCCACCAAGAGGGCCTGCTTCTGCGATTTTGATTCAAATAAAATTCCAGCTGAAGTCAATGTGATTTTTCCCTAGAGAAAGATAACAGACCCCGCTCAACCTTCTCCTTGCTGTTAGAAATGCAAGATTACTGTTGGGTAATTTAATCTTATTTTTATTTTATTTTTTGTAAGAGAGAGAGAGAGGAAGAAAGGAAAGAAGGGAATGATAAGGGTCTCTCTAGACCAGGGGTGAAATCTAGCAGGTTCTAACAGATTCTGGAGAACCGGTAGCGGTAATTTTGAGTAGTTTGGAGAACCGGTAGCGGAAATTTTGAGTAGTTCGGAGAACCGGCAAATACCACCTCTGGCTGGCCCCGCCCCCATCTCTGCCTCCCGAGTCCCAGCTGATCAGGAGGAAATGGGGATTTTGCAGTAACCTTTCCCTGGAGTGGGGAGGAAATGGGGATTTTACAGTATCCTTCCCCTGGAGTGGGGTGGGAATAGAGATTTTACAGTATCCTTCCTCTGCCACGCCCACCACGCCATGCCCACCAAGCCACACCACGCCCACCATGCCACACCCACAGAACTGGTAGTAAAAAAAAATTGGATTTCACCACTGTTCTAGACCCACACTTGCTCCATCCATACTAGAACAGACTGGAAGAAATGCAGCCTGATTTAAGTAGCCTCGGTGATATTAGCTTCTTTTCCTCAGGAACATCAAGGCCGAAAAGAGGAAAATGCCTTCCCCCTTTTGCTTATAAAACAAAAAAAATATATAAGGGTAGTTTAAACCCAGCAGCCACTACTCACTCTGTGTATGCCTAAAAAGTTTGAGGCATGCTACCAGACTACAACCCACCCACCCCCAGATATAAATTGGCACCAAAAATGCCACATTAAAATAGAAGTGGTGTTATTAGAAATACAAAAGAGCAAAATGTTTAGAGAAAAGGGAATGTATTAAAAAAAAAAGGTTTAAACAAAGGCACCAAACAGATGGTCATCTAAGATGTTACTGAGGATTAGAAACAAAAGCTATAGGATGAATTGGGCAAGAGCCCCCACCCCACTGTTCTATTGAGTTATTGTTCCTTAAAATCTGTATGTGATTCTCCCTTGCATCCTGAAAAAAAATCCATCCTTCCTTCCTTCCTTCCTTCCTTCCTTCCTTCCTTCCTTCCTTCCTTCCTTCCTTCCTTCCTTCCCTCCCTCCCTCCCTCCCTCCCTCCTTACCCCTATCTACTACCTACCTATCTGTCAGTCCTGCAGTCAGAAAAACTTCAGAACCAAATTATCTAGCAAGCTCTTTCCTGAACGGTTAACCTCAAGTGCGAATGAAAGTTATGTTTGTACAAGAATTTAACTAAATATTGTCCCTTAGTTTCTTTACTACGAGGCAACAATTAATTGAGTAGTTGTACTGCTATAATGGGAACCTTACAAGTCTGACTTGCTAGCAGTGCGCACTATTAGGATAGACATGCAAACATTCTTGCTATTCTTTAAAGCAGAGATAGTCCATCAGTTATCTCCAAATTATTGGACTGTAACTCTCTGAATCTCATATTGTAGGATGGATGAAACATTGCTGAAAAGAGCAGTTTTCTACCCTAGTTTTTTAGCCTTTAAATCTACAGTTTTCCTTCTTCCAGTGCACTACAAAACTCATACTTCTGTCATCTTAGCCAGCTGCAGTACAGCTTCTACAAGGTTTCAATCTGGACGTACAAATGTGTCTTCGCTGTAAACTAGGTTCAGTTAGGTAATATACTAATTAAAGATGCTCCAAACCCGGCCATTGCTGTTGAATAAACAGCTCCTGCTAGCTACCACAGTCATAGGTGTGTCAAGGGAGGTGTGTGTGAGAAAACCTGCATTGCAGTGTTGCAACATAAACTTTACGCTATATGTTCTTACATGCAACAGTATGACACAAATACAAAGGGAAGAGGGTTGCATCAGGTGCAAATTTTTGCCATCATGACGATTAGATATAGATGTCTATAACTAAGTAGATGTATCCTCCATGTCAAATGAACAGTTTGGAAAGAACCTACTAAATCACACATAAAAAAAGTATAATCCCATCAGATACTGTACCATGCAAAATCCACCAGCCTTCTGGGTTCATTACAGAAATTTCAGAAGTTAGTCCACTAGCAACATTGGATACATTTAGAAGCTTTGGCAGATCATTGTTGCCCATTAGAAAAGACACAATTTCTACCACATATGAATATTCCTTGCTAGGGAAAGTATTCTTTGACCAAATTTGATTCCACGTAACTTCACGAACGTACAGTATTCATGTAGTTTTCTTAGCCAAAATATAAAACGATTTCCAGCTCCCTTCTGAGAAATTTTATTTGTTTTTACTTCCAAATCCATCCCATAATCCTGGATTTCCTGACAGTTTCCCATCCAAATCCTAATCAGATATGAGCCTCCTGGATTTTCTGATGACCCACCAAGTCTATTCAGCATTCATATTACTTGCCAGCCAAGATTTTCTATTCCGAAATGTACTGAAATGGATCTCCAAGCTACGATGCTCTCAATATTTGTAACTCACCTAGCCTAGAGCTTAATAGCACAGTGCAATAATCTGCTACACTTTGTAGAGAAAGTTGCACAATTGTTCTTGAGAAAGAATAATTGCTACATCGCTTATACAGCCAATGCCTGAACTTAATGGAGCATAAAGAGGGTGGTGTGTATCATGAAGGCAGTGCATTATCCATTTAAACAGCTTTCAGTCTTGCACATAAATTAGATCATTGACAAGCCACAGAATAGGGAAACTAAACAGTAATGAATTAGCATGCATGCATAATCCTAACAAAGAAATGCATCTAATGATGAACAAGGGGAGAGAAACAAACTAATAACTAGAGGACAAAACTTGAATCTAATTACCTTCACTATATAGATTTCAACAGCCTGTGTGTGTGTGTGTGTGTGTGTGTGTGTGTGTGTGTGTGTGTGTGTGTGTGTGTGTGTGTGTGTGTCCTTTAAATAAAGGGAAGGTGGAGGGGAATTGTTTTATAGGGCATAAAAGTAAATGCCAAAATGCATATTCATTCTGTATATTCCGTTCACTGAGAATGCTCACTGGCCTTTAGATTTACTTGATGATTCTCCCAAAGACCATTGGGCAGGGAATCCAGCAAAACGTCCATACGGTTCAGACATTAATAGTCTGGCAAATCTCTGCATGGGCCACAAGAAAAGGCATGCATTCTCCCCTCCACCAAGCAACTGTATGTGAAAGACATGCCTTTTTGCCTTTTTCGATAAAGAGAGAGAAGGGGGATAGGATCTGAATCAGGGGTGGGTTCCTCCCAGTTCGGACCGGTTCTCCCAAACCGGTAGCGGCCCACTGGTGATGTCACAATGATGTCACCGAACCGGATTGGTTGTTGCCGGTCCATGGGAGCCGCCATCTTTTTTTAAAAAATTTTTTTATTTTTTTTCGATTTTTTTTTCCGATTTTTTTTAATTTATTTTTTCCTTCTGAGCATGCACAGAAGCTGACTTCTGGCACTGTGCATGTGGTCGCCATCTTTTTTTTGGCTTTGTTTTTTTTTCCTGGATTTTTTGTTACTGCGCATGCGTGCACGTGCAAAGCGCGCGCACGCCCACGAGGCGCGCCCACGCGGCACGGGAGGGAGCGAACCAGCAGCGAGGTAAGTTGGAACCCACCCCTGATCTGAATGGCCACTCGCATGCATTTCAAGCATGTATGCAATCATTTTTTGCATAGCTGAGGAGAGGCAGATCAGCCTTCTCCAGGAAATCTTTAAGCCCAAGGTTTCTAGGCCATGTAAACTGATTTGAGGCCGCACTACATTTTGTAATAGGGATAAGTAAATGGTCTTCAACTGGCTGAAAATAGTTATTCTAGTACAGCTTAGCATGAGATGGGAAGTAAGTCTATGTGTCAATATGTGTCAGCCTCCCAAGTAGACCAGAAAGGAAACATGACAAGATGAGCTAATTCGACTTTATTGTAAGGCTATATTAACAGGACCTTTCAAGTCTGAAAGTACGAATCTCCTGCCATCTCTTTTTATTGCCTACCAAGGTTAGGGCACATCTTTTCCCTGTACCTTTCTCTGCCCGTTACTCAGTTGTGGGCTCATCCTCCTTTTATCTGATTGTTTCCCTCAGTAGCATTTCTTCTCCCTTCTCATCTTCCAAACTCATTCTCACATTCCATTACAATATGGGATGCTCATTAATCTGGCAGCAAGCCTTTTGGTTAGAAGTACTTTGGATGAACTTTAGCATTAAGCATTACGATAGAAACATTTGTTATGTTATGAAACAGTTTAATGCATTTTGCAATCGTCTCTCGGTATCCGTTGTTGGAGAAACGTCTTGAGAGTCCCTTGGACTGCAAGGAGATCAAATCGGTCAATCCTAACTGACTGTTCCTTGGAAGGACAGATACTGAAGCTGAAGCTCAAATACTTTGGTCACCCAATGAGAAGAGAGGACTGATTGGAAAAGGCCCTGATATTGGGAAAGATTGAAGGCAAAAAGAGAAGGGGACGGCTGAGGATGAGATAGTTAGATAGTGTCAGCGACGCAATGAAATATGAATTTGGGCAAACTCCGGGAGACGGTGGAGGACAAGTCTCAGCCTGTCAGGTTTGGGCCCAGTTTTTTACATGGTATTTTCAACTTAAGATATTTAGTCGAGAGGTACACTAGATCTCCAACTTTAAAGGGCTTGGATACTGCTCGTTTTTTATCCGCCTGAACCTTATAGGTTTCAGCCGCATGTTGTAATGCCTTTTTTACTTGTCCCCAGACTTCCTGTATCGTTTCTGCCCATTCCTTTGGGGTTCTTGTAACCTGAGGGTCAGGGTATGTTCAGTGTGGAGGTCAGCCACCAACTCTGCCACCTCACCCTCCAGAACGGCTGTTACAGCAACCACCATGGCCCACTGTGATGGATATAACCGAGCATAGCAGTCCAGGTGGCTAATAGCTTGACTAAGAAACAGAGCCACCTGATCTGGGTTGCCATCAAAGGAGGCCTGCAATTGTGGGGGATCCCACACCGCCTGCGGAGGAACCCAACCCGGGCCCCAAGCAGGTCCCGGACCCGCGGGGTGCTGGCCCATGGCTGTCACTGGAGGGACTGGCTGCCGGAAACCCGGAGGAAACCTCTGCCCCTGAGTTCCACCAGGCCCTGCCGCGGGCGCAGCTTGTGTGGCATGGTCAGGAGCCCGCATGAGGTCAGCAAAGGAAGACCCCTGGACCCATGTGGATGTTTGGTGATGTGCTCAAAACGTAGTTTCGGGCTTGCCAATTGGAAACGTGCCTCCGCTTGAGTTCCCGGCCTTCGGGCATGCCATGACGCCACCTGATCCAAACCCGCCTCCCATGGCTGCCAGGAATGGGCGTCCCGGAAACTAGCCTCCCCAAAGCGCTCATGTAAGACGTCCATAGTACTGCTACCGGGGGCTGTGGAATAACTCCACTCACCATCCTCGTCCCCCGTTAGATGTCTTTCCCTCCATTCACGCAGGGAGGCCTCTGGGCATGGGGGGCATTGGCAGCCATGAGGCAGTCCCAGTAACCACTGAACTAAGCCACCACTCCCCCTGTCCAGTTCCAGTTCCAGTACCAGAGACCCCCTGGCCATCGCCCGGTTGCACTCCAGCCCTGTCCTCCCTCACTTTGGGCCTCACAGCTGGTTGAACACATTCCTCCGGCACCTCAGGGGTTAACTCCTCTGTCTCCACCGCAGCCTCCAGTTCCGGTACCTCCAACACGGTGCCCTCCACCATCACCGACTCCAGCCACTCCAATAGATAACAAAAAGGATCCAAAAGGCAAGGTAAAATGGAAAAGGCAGCGCTGGCTTTCTCTCAGCCTGTCAGGGCAGATCTGGCAAGAATAACAAATGCGACCACAAGTGTGGCAAAATCAAGTGTTTAATTCCATCCATCAGACCTGGCCTCAGAACGAAACGAGTTGGCATCAAAGACGACCATGTAAAGCCAGCGCTGGGAGCTCTGCCTTCCAGCGCTGCTTTTCAAATGTGCACTCCACCTCCCAATCACCCGATAACCACACACCAACCACCATCCGCCCCAGCAACCACAGTTCCGGTGGCTGAATATCTGGTTTCCTCTCAGCTCCCCACTCCATTCCTCTCAGCTCCTTTCTCCATGCTTTCAACAAGCAGTCAACAAGCAGAGAACTCAGCTGGGGGTTGGGCAGCAGCGTGGCGGCCGGAGAAATCAGCTGGGAGTTGGGTATTCAGCTGGGAGGTGCAGAAGGCTCGCGTCACGTCCCAGCGCTCCCCCCCCCCCGGTATGGTGAGCCCATGGACCGGGCTCAACACAAGAGCCTAGTGCACTATAGTTCATGGGGTTGCAAAGAACTATAGTGCACTATAGTTCATGGGGTTGCAAAGAGTCAAACACAACTTAGCAACTGAACAACAACCATCAGTATCTGTAATGGTACATGGGAATAACCTTGGAAGACAGAAGGAAGAGCGACAGCCAGGGGTGTCAAACTTGATTTCATTGAGGGCCACATCAGGGTTGTGTTTGACCTTGGGGGGCTGGGATGGGCATGGTCAGGGTGGGCATGGCCAGCTCAATGTCACTCGTGTCAGGGATGCCTGTGGTGGCCCAAGTGCTCTGCCAGCAAAAACAGGCTCCTGAGCTCCGTTTTCAGCTGTGATGGCCTCCTGCAACCCTCTGCCAGCAAAAACGGAGCTTGGGAGTACCGTCTGGGGCCCTTGCGAGCTCCGTATTTGGCTGCAATCGCCTCCTGCAACCATCTGCCAGTGAAAACGGAAATAGAGAGGGCCGCACACAGTCCTCCCAAGCTCCATTTTCACTGGCAGAGGCACCGCGGGCCAGTCCTTTGCTGTTTCCATGGTGGCCCCGCAGGCAAGATCTAAGCACCCTGCGGGCCAGATCTGGCCCCCAGGCCTTGTGTTTGATACCCCTGGCCTAGAAAATGCTCTAATAAGAGAAATCTGAACCCAAAGGAGTGTGGAGTAAGGGTGGAGAAAGCATCTCAGAAGGCACCCTTCCTAATTTGGGAGAGAATAAAAGCGAGGGAAGAGAGGGGTATTTTCTGACTCTGTCTTTATTGAAAGGTTACATTAATGGAGAATTAATACTCATGATTGTGCTTCTTGTCTGGGTTACCTCAAAGGCGTAACAATATCACACTTAACATCAATTGTACAGTCCAAACAACTTTAGGTTTATTAACACTTTAGAAATTATATTTAACATCGATATAAACTTTTTTTCCTTATCTTTAAAGGATTAACTTATCTAAACCATCACAGTGGTACCAATTTCTGATGAATTCGAAATGGTAGTCTGTACTAACAATGAACATCTTATAGCTACGATTTATAAAATGCTGTTGCAGCTGAACCTGGAAAGTGAATCTGTTAAACATTGCATGACTCAGTGGGGGAAAAAAAACTTTGTTATAATACAGTATAATATTGCAGCAATGGCAAAATATGTGGGCTAAAGGACTGAAATTGACATTGGATTATAACCTTAAAGAGAACTTCTGTAAAAAGATGTACTGGCACTGCTTAACGCCAGCTAAATTATCAAAGATGTATAAAGGTGTTTTGAATGTCTGCTGGAAATGTAATTGTAACGAAGGTAAATTTACTCATATGTGGTGGACGTGTGATAAGGCAAAGAAATACTGGGAACAGATTCATGTCATAATTAGGAAGATTCCAAAAGTGAACTTACAGTGGAAACCAGAATTTTCTTTTCCTGACAGTAGATCAAGTAGACCTCCTTGATGCATATAGTGTACATCTATTAATATAAGAAGAAAGATCTAATATTAAAACCTTACGGCAGAAATTTGAGGCATGCTGCATCACACACACAAAGTCACGTATGAAAGATTTGTCTTCAGATCACAAGAAAAGAAAGAAGCCTGAGCCAATTTGTTTCAGATCTGAAACTAAAACATAAGTCTTGGGACCTGTGGGCTATTGACTGAATCTCTGATTAAGGATCAAACTGTTTCGAGCATAAGAAACAAGAGAAGGCAAGGAAACTTCTTCAGAGAGGTCAACTTGTCTCTAGAAAGTGCTCTTGATAAATGCCAAGTAGCAGAAGTCACTTATTCACTATGGAAAGTTATGAGATTCAGCAATGATCATGCAGCAACGATAATAAAATGTAATCCATCATAAAGACTACGGAAAGGAAGGAGACTAACAGACTGGTCAGAAAGTTTCTGCTTTAGCTCTAAGAAAGGCGAAATCCATAGCACCGAGAACAAAAATAAAAGCAGAACTTGGAACAAGAGCAGGGGTGGGTTCTGGATCCTTTTGCTACCAGTTTGCTCAGGGTCGTGCCGTGTGCGAGTGCAGCAATCAAAAAATAGCTTCTGCACATGCACAGAAACAAAATCCAAGATGGCGGCGCCCACAGAAACACCGACGGAACCGGCTCCATGACGTCATCACCGAGTTACTAACGGTTCTAAAGAACCTGTTAGAACTGGTAGGAACCCACCTCTGAACAAGAGGTGATGCAGGCGGCAACTGAGCCCAAAATTTCTGTTGCTAAGCAAAACACTTGTTAAGTCGTTTTGGTCCTATTTTATGACCTTTCCTGCCACAGTTGTTAAGTGAATCACTGCAGTTATTAAGACAGTCGTAAAGTGAAATCTGACTTCCCCATTGACTGCTTGTCAGAAGGAGACAACCGTCATAAATATGAGCCAGTTGCCAAGCGCCCTAAATTTTGACCACATGACCATGAGGATGCTGCAACAGTCATAAGTGTGAAAAAAGGTCACAAGTCACTTTCTTCAGTGCCATTGTGACTTTGAACGGTCACTAAACGAACTGTTGTAAAGTCGAGAGAACTAACTGTACTTACTATGCTGAGGAGCCACCTGAATGGATTCATAAGCCACGGTGGTGCAGTGGTTAGAGTGCAGTACTGCAGGCTACTTCTGCTGACTGCCGGCTGCCTGCAATTTGGCAGTTTGAATCTCACCAGGCTCAAGGTTGACTCAGCCTTCCATCCTTCCGAGGTGGGTAAAATGAGGACCCAAATTGTTGGGGGCAATATGCTGACTCTGTAAAACCGCTTAGAGAAGGCTGTAAAGCACTGTAAAGCGGTATATAAGTCTAAGTGCTAGTGCTATTCTATGCTGGAGTTCATGAGAAAAATAGAAGTGTGAGAATATGCCTGGACTCTAAAGAATTATATAAAAGTATTTTCAAGGAGAACATTATCAGGAAAAAAAAATCTTAGAACTATAGACTAAAGGCAACAGGGGGAAACTGTTGGGAATTCTTGTAAATGGAAAGTAGAAGTAAAACGAAAGTAAGGCATTGTTTGATGGGAATGGGACAACTGGCCACAGTCAACTCGCTGCAGCCAACTCACCATGGCCAACTCGCCACGGCCAACTCACCATGGCTGTTAGATAGTGGGTAGAGATGACAGGAGACAGACTTCCAAGCAGTTCTTTATTTCAGCTCTTGTATCAGCAACCAGCAAAAAGCAGTCTGACAGCTTGCCCTTTTATAGGGAGCTGTCAGATAGACCAGCCAATAGCGTTTGAGCTTTTTCCCGCTCAAACGCTGGACCTGGTTGGAACCATGCAACACAGTTGAAACAGTTAGAACATAACACCCCTCCCCTCCTGGATGGAGCAGTCCAGCATACGTAATCACACAGGTAGG
>QLTV01002694.1:2884370-2894808 GCA_003457575.1 Thermophis baileyi
GTACAAAAGTATGTCGTCCAGGTCGCGAAATTCACAATGGCCGGACGCTTTATGGAGGGCGGCGATGTATTGATTGACCGATTCGCCCCCTTGCTGCATCCGCTGCCTGAATTCATAGCGCCGGACGACTTTGGACGGGGTGGGCGCATAGTGGGTTTTCAGCGTCGCTTGAAGAACTTGCCATGGGACGCTCTGGACCGGAGTTGGGTCTGACAGTGACTCCGCGGTGTCAAACACCTCGGGGCCACAGTGACTCAAGAACACAGCTCTTTTGCGGTTATCGGTCAGACCCAGCATATCGTTTGCTTCCAGGAAGCAGTCGAATTGCCGCATGTGGGAGTCGCATTTCTCCCTGGTCGGGTCGAAAGGCGCCGGCGGGTGGAAGGTGGACATAGCGGCAGAAGGAGGCAGGAAGTTGTCTGCCTGGCTGGTTGAAAGTGCTGAAGAAGCTAGTCACAGTTCTCCTGGCCCAAGCCTTCGTCGCCACTGTTAGATAGTGGGTAGAGATGACAGGAGACAGACTTCCAAGCAGTTCTTTATTTCAGCTCTTCTATCAGCAACCAGCAAAAAGCAGTCTGACAGCTTGCCCTTTTATAGGGAGCTGTCAGATAGACCAGCCAATAGCGTTTGAGCTTTTTCCCGCTCAAACGCTGGACCTGGTTGGAACCATGCAACACAGTTGAAACAGTTAGAACATAACAATGGCCAACTCGCCACGGCCAACTCACCATGGCCAACTCGCCACGGCCAACTCACCATGGCCAACTCGCCACAGGACAACTCGTTGCAGGACAATGTAACAATTCCACTTAATTATTTAAAATAAATAAAAAATATTTTAATTTTTGCCATTCACATTTCATTCTGTTCCTCCTTTTGCATCCTTTCTTTAATGATTCTATTCCACCATTTCTTTGATATTAGTGTAACTCTCGTCCTGCAGCGAGTTGTCCTGTGGCAAGATGGCTGTGGCGAGTTAGCCGCGGTGAGATGGCTGTGGCAACTTGGTCATGGCGAGTTGGCCGTGGCGAATTGTCATAGACCTGTGTTTGATTGATGTTCCATATGCAATCAGCCATATGTAAATGTTACATAGGAACCTCTGCATTTTGTAGTAACTTTCATTTTCTTTTCTTGGCCTCATTCTAGGACAGGCATAATAATGGCTGTTGCAGATTTATTGCAATGAAGCTCCAAGTCACTTGAATGAGTAACAATACTTACTTCAGCTAATCACAACATGGCTCTTTCTCCAACAGTCAAGCTACACACTAGGTTAATTATGTAGTGTGCAGCTGACATGGACAATATTAACGGCTCTAAAAAAATTTAATTATTGTTGAGCAGAGCTGGCAAGCCATGATAGTGGTGCTCTGAACCAAATCTTGTTCTTGCATTCTCTAGAGTCAATCACATTTACCCACCCTACAGCAATTTCAGAACATCACTACATTTTGCACCGAGGAACGACTTTGTAATGACAAGCTAATTAATATATTGAAGATAATATGCTGGGTGGATTTACCTTTGTACTAAGGGCTACTTTCTTTCACCATACTTTGTTAACTAAGGAAACAGTTGACCATGTTCACACATAATACTAATGTGATGACTAATACTAACATGATGACATAAAGTCATCAATGATGACTTTATAAGCCACTATGGTGAGAATCATACTAAACTAACACACATATATATGCAGTATGGCTTATGTAATATATGAAGCTGATCAGATATTTTAAGGCCATATTCCTGTATCCTTTAAATCTGGGAATAGGCCCCATTGATTTCAATGGAAACTACTTAAAACAGATGTACAATTGTACTCTAAGACAAATAAATCAATAATAACATTTGCATGTTGTGTTTAAGATTCATATAACAAACTCAGTGTTGGTTTTAATACTCAATATTGGTTTTAATTCAAAGAGAGAACCCTTTCCTTTCCTTTCCTTTCCTTTCCTTTCCTTTCCTTTCCTTTCCTTTCCTTTCCTTTCCTTTCCTTTCCTTTTCCTTTTCCTTTTCCTTTTCCTTTTCCTTTTCCTTCTTTCCTTTTCCTTTTCCTTTTCCTTTCCCCTCCCCTTTCCCTTTCCCTTTCCCTTTCCTTTCCCTTTCCTCTTTCCCTTTCCCTTCCCTTTCCCACTTTTGTTATGCTCATATGTTCTTGGTGATCTTTACATAGATATTCAATTGGCCAATAGAAGGATCTCTCTCTCTCTCTCTCTCTCTCTCTCTCTCTCTCTCTCTCTCTCTCTCTCTCTCCCTCTCTCTCCCTCTCTCTTCAGTTCTCCCTCTCTCTCTCTCTCTCTTCCATAGAGAGAAGATGCAGATAAGTATTTTGCATGATTCAGCAAGATTCCTCTTATATCCTAGCCAACAACAGACTATCCCATAAGCTGTGAGCATGGGATTGAAACCCTGCTTTAGAATCAGAATTAGAATAGAACTGAATGGGACCTTGGAGGTCTTCTAATCCAACTCCCTGATCAAGCAGGAGACCCTATACCATTTCAGACAAGTGGCTGTCCAGTCTCTTCTTAAAAATCTCTAGTGATGGAGCACCCACAACTTCTGAAGGCAAACTGTTCTACTGATTAATTGTTCTCACTGTTAGGAAGTTTCTCCTTAATTCCAGGATGTTTCTCTCCTTGATTAGTTTCCATCCATTGCTTCTTGTCTTGCCTTCTGGTGCTTTGGAAAATAGGTTGACCCCCTCTTCTTTGTGGCAGCCCCTCAAATATTGGAATACTTCTATCATGTCACCCCTAATCCTTCTTTTCTCTAGACTAGCCATACCCAATCCTAATTTTTATTAGAATTGGGTATAGTAATTGGTAATTGGTAACAACCAATTGGTTGGTAATTGGTAAAAAACCATTTTTACACAGTGTACATGGTAAAATGGCAGAGCTTTAATTACATAGTTGCAGCCATCATCCTGATCTTTTTGACTCCTTCTTCCTATGGACAACCCTGATTAAATGCATTATCATTATTTACGCATACTGAGCTGCAACATGACAGATGCAACTGATTTCAGACAGTCCTCAATGACTGGTTGTTTGGTGAGGGCAGGACAAGAAGCAATTGGTGGAAACTAATCAAGGAGAGAAGCAACCTAGAACTAAGGAGTTAGAATTGACAGTTAGAAAAATTAATCAATCTTGCCTCCAGAAGTTGTAAATCCTCCAACACTGAAAGTTTTTAAGAAGAGATTGGATAACCATTTGTCTGAAACGCTATAGGGTTTCCTGCCTAAGCAGGGGGTTGGACTAGAAGACCTCCAAGGTCCCTTCCTACTCTGTTATTCTATTCTATTCTATTCTATTCTATTCTATTCTATTCTATTCTATTCTATTCTATTCTCTTGAAGTTTTAATGGAACCCAAAAAAGATACTTATGACCCATATTCAATCTTCCAATGGCTGTCCCTCCAGTCATGTGATCACATTTTGGGCAATTGGCAAACAGCCAGTCTTTACAGCTGTTTGTACAACTTCTGAAGGCAAGTTGTTCAACTGATTAATTGTTCTACCTGTCAGGAAATTTCTCCTTAGTTCTAGGTTGATTCTCTCCTTGATTAGTTTCCATCCATTGCTTCTTGTCCTGCCTTCGGGTGCTTTGGAGAATAGCTTGACTCCCACTTCTTTGTTTTAGTTCTTAGCCATGCATTGGATCGCACTGCTATGTCCTCTAGTGCAGCTGTAGTTCAAATATCTGGCACCAACCAAGAGACTTCTAAGAAGGCAATTTTTAGCGCACCCCCTTTTCTCTGCAGAGTAGCGCCAGAGTCATTCAGGGCACATTTGTTGCCGGGATTCAATTTCCATTTCAGTTCAATTCACCTTTCAAACAACTGTATCAAATATAGAAGTTATTGGCAGCTCTCAAGCTTCCTCATTATCTCTCTTTCATTTTGCACTAGAAGGAAACGTTGCATCAGTAATCATTTCCAATCAAGCTTACAAGGGCTTGTTCACCAGATTTCAAATAGATAGTCTTGGGTGTTATAAACCTCGCAAGCAGCACTGTAGCTGAGATCCATCATGGCACACAAAGAGCAGTGTTTTGCAACAATGCCTGTTTCGTATTAGGCTTCCCCCCCCATATTTTCTAATTAAAAACTCCGGTACAAGCAGCCAAAAATAATGGCAATATTAAACATGGCATAAATTCAGAGATGTGGAACCAACCAGGTGTCAAAAGGATTGAATGAGTTTATGAACTAACTAGCAAGACCATGCCAGGAGCATTTCCCAGCTAACAGAGGAGAAGTTGGCTCTTTAGCATCACTCAGTGCCTGGCAAGCTCCGAGAATTCCCTATACTTTTGAAAGATTCAAATTATTTCAAATAGAAAAGAAAATGTGGCTGCCATCTTTATTGATACAGCCCTCTAAGCACTAGTTATTTTTTAAAGTAAATTTGTTTAGGACTACTGTAAATAAACCTCACTGAAATCTCCATAGTTTAAGCACATCAGTCCCTCTGAACTGTGGCCCATTCTTTAAACAAACGTATCTCTCTACGTACAGTAGAATCCACCCATTGCAACTTACCAGTAAAAATGCCACATTTGTAAAAAGGTCAACATTTGATTAGTTTCCCCACTTTTGTGATCCTGTTTCCCCCCCCCCCCTCCTTTGTGATCTATAGTTAAGGGCTAATATAGATATGAATTTCACAGCCTGATTTGGAGAAACAGGACAATTCTGAGCAAAATCTAATTGCTATTAACTTTCTATTAAATTTTGCAGGTTCTATTAATTTTAGACTCTTCTTGCCAACTGCAACACAGACAAATGTATCCTATTCATTTCACTGAATTAAATTGGCCACAAGCTCAGGAAGATGGCAGGAGGTGGGGGGAATGCATTACAACTCCAGGTAATCTATCCGATGTTATCCCAAAACTGAAAGTCCAGTTGACTCTTGAAAAAAGCACCTTTGGAACAACCATGACCTGGATGACTGAGAATCTCCATAGACATCAGATGTTGCAACAGAAATGTGATGCACCCTGACATTATTATCCAATATAAATGAGAATTCAAAACCCAGACTTTAACCTTGGACTCCTGAAAGCTAATCTCTACTTTCCAATATTATGGTCATACGAAACCTCTTTTTTTCAAATGCTAGGAAGACGGATGCTTGAAGCAAACCTTATCCTGGTTTGTTGCAGCATACGATAGTAAGACAGGAAGTCCTCATTTAGCCACTGCAACTGGGCCTGGCAATTTGGTTGTTAAGCAAAGCAGTTGCTAAGTCCGAAATCATGTGACTGTGCTTAAGATTTTACTTCAGCTTTTCTTTGCTTGATGCTTTATAATATCAGAACAAACCAAAGCAGCCATGTGGGGAACTAATTATTGACAGACAGACAGACAGACAGACAGACAGACAGACAGACAGATGATGGATGGATATTTCTGCCAGAGGAAAGTAGAAATGAGTAAACATCTCATAGTTTCACTCCAATTTCATAGAAATTAGGGATCTTCCAGTGGCGTTTACCAAAGATTGTGGACCCCTGGGTCTCGTATCTTGTAATAGTTCTTCTGGCAAACAGTTCCAGTAGTAGATGTGTACGTTAATCACAGGAGTGCCAGAGCACTGCTAGTTGGATGCACATAACACCTTCTTGTTCTTGTACTTGTGTAATTCTTTCCTCAGGTTTCACACTCAAAAAACTACAACAGAAGTAGGCTCAGAGGCCATTAAACCAAATGAACACATGTATACTATCCATCAATATAACAGTTTGATAGAGGACCTAATAAAGGAGTACACCCTGGGAATACTGCAATAAAAATAACAAAATAATGCTGTATTATTTGGCTTAAAATTTCTAAAAGCTCCAGTATTCAATTACTCTTCCTCTTTCAGCCTCAGCACTCAGGTATATTTCCTACAAGAACTTTCCAAAAGGAACTTTCTAGCCAAACCTCCTCCAATGAAACCAAAAGATTACATCCTATTCCTCACTGTGGAGATATAAAGAAAAGATGTATCGCAATAAAGAGAAGTCCCGACCTATGCTCAAAAAGGACTAACCATTGAGACAATGTACAGCATCCATTTGGTAAAGACATAAAACTTTGTGCCGTTTATAAATATATCATGCGCTCGAGCAGAGGTCTGCCTGAAGGTTTGTCAAAGCTGTGAAAGCAAGGGTAAGTTGTCATGCCACAAGGTCCAACTTTTGACTGTAGGACTGTAACTTGTTGCTTGTATGCTTACGATTTATATTGATATTGATGGTTTCCTGATTGCTTATTGTACTCTATGACAATCATTAAGTGTTGTACCTTGTGATTCTTGACGAATGTATCTTGTCTTTTTATGTACACTGAGAGCATATGCACCAAAGACAAATTCCTTGTGTGTCCAATCACACTTGGCCAATAAAGAATTCTATTCTATTCTATTCTATTCTATTCTATTCTATTCTATTCTATTCTATTCTATTCTATTCTATTCTATTCTATTCTATTCTATTCTATTCTATTCTATTCTATTCTATTCTATTCTATTCTATTCTATTCCATTCCATTGTCAAGGTATGCTGTTTTGAGCTCCTGAAAAAAATAGTGTTATAGAGGCAATAATAAACGAATACAGATAGTCTTCACCTTACAACAGTTCATTTAGTGACTGTTCAAAGTTACAACGACACTGAAAAAAGTGACTTATGACCATTTTTCACACTTATCACCATTGCAGCATCCCCCCCAACATGATCTAAATTCATCCGCTAGGCAACTGATTCAAATTTATGACGGTTGCAGTATCCCGGGGTCATGTTGCAACCTTCTGACAGGCAAAGTCAATGGGGAAGCCAGATTCACTTAATAACCATGTTACTAACTTAACCTCAGCTGCCATGATTCACTTAACAACTTGGGCAAGAAAGGTGGTAAAACGGGGCAAAACTCACTTAACAAATGCCTCATTTAGCATAAATTTTAACATACATTTTGGGCCCAATTGTGGTCGTAAGTCGAGGACTACCTGTAGTCCAGAGTCACAAAAGGGAGGGGGTCTTTCTCAAGGAAGCCTGGAAACTTGGATATGTAGAAAGAGAACAAAAGGCAGACACCCCCTCCCAATTTTTCACAGGGTACACATGAGTTTGGTCTAAAGGTTAAGGCTCTAGGCTAGAAAGCCGGAGATGAGTGAGGTGAAAACTGTGAGCTCCCACCTGAGGTGGGACTGAAGAGCTCCCACCTGAGGTGGGACTGAAGAGCTCCCACCTGAGGTGGGACTGAAGAGCTCCCACCTGAGGTGGGACTGAAGAGCTCCCACCTGAGGTAGGACTGGTCCCACCTCAGCCATGAAAGCTAGCTGGATAACTGGGCCAAGTTACTATGCCAAACTCATCTCACAGGGTAGCTGTTGTAGGGAAAATAGAAAGGGGAAAGTGTCAGGCCTGGAAGCCATCTTGGGCAATGGATCTTCAGGCCTGCCACATTTAGTGCTGTGGGAAACTGGGAGGGGGGATTGTATGAGTGGGAACATATAGTCACAATAACATTCCTTTCTCTGAGAGTCAAGGTCACTCTGCCCTGCACCTGGAGGGGTGTGACTGGGAAACATCTCCAGTTGGGACGGTGCGTTGATTGGGCCATGTGATAGACATGTGGGTGCTGGGGCAGGGACTTGGACTTTCTTTTGGGTGGGGAAAAACCGGAAGCTTTCAGATTCGGGTTATCCCAGATGTGCCAATATGACATCTCTAATAAAATGGAACTTTGAGGAAACTCAAGCCTCGGAGTTTTCTTTCGTTGGGGGTGTTACTTGGAACCCTGACAGAAAGTATGTTGGATATATTCGCTGCCTTGAGTTATTTGTATAAATAATAAAGGCAGGATAAAAATAAAGAAAGAAATATCTAATAATTATGCAGATTAGTGCTTTAGTCTGTCAAGATTTTTGTCTATAGGCGGGCAACAATAAAGAAACTATTCCAAAGTAACTACTTGTGTTTTTCTTGATTCCTTGGGTCTGACAACTACTGTGCTCCTGCCAAGAATATAAGATTCAGCTTTTCTCAGCTAGGCCTGATCTTGACAGCAAGAACTGGAGAATGAAGAAGCACTTCATGCAGTTCAGTCTGCTGCTATTTCTTCTATAATTCAGTGGAAAGATCATCATCAGAGCCACGGTGGCACAGTGGTTAGAATGCAGTACTGCAGGCTACTTCTGCTGCCTGCCGGCTGCCTGCAATTTGGCAGTTCAAATCTCACCAGGCTCAAGGTTGACTCAGCCTTCCATCCTTCCGAGGTGGGTAAAATGAGGACCCAGATTGTTGGGGGCAATATGCTGACTCTGTAAAACTGCTTAGAGAGGGCTGTAAAGCACTGTAAAGCGGTATATAAGTCTAAGTGCTATTGCTATTGCTATTTTTTTCCCCTTCTCAATTTTCATTCAATTGTTTTAAAATTTATTTCTGAGAAAAAGGGGGAAATTCTCCTGGGTGCACATTTATTTATTTCTATGTGCGGTCAAGATGTGTATGTGCATGTCTTCTTTCATTATGTAAACATTGGCATTGCAAAAGGAAAATCTTGCCCTTGAGAAATCGTTTAGGAATTTCTCGTTTTCCTGGAGATTGCCCACCCAATTTTCCTGTTCACAAATTTGAGAGTGAGCTTAGACTACTTAAAAAAATCAAAAGCAAACACACAATCCTGTGATGTTATATTAATTTGGCTTAACAGTGCTTGAGGTCCAGAATTGGGGTTATAAATGGAAATTGAGAATCCATCACAAATTTTATGTAAGGCAACATTAATTCTCTAGGATAACCTGGAGAATCAATCTTCAGCTAATTGGTAGTGCTGTGTAACACAACTGGGAGATTTAGTAAAGAGCCAAGGACTGTGTACAAAGATAGGGAGGGGGGCTGTCACTCATGTATTTAAGGTCCATATCAACTCAGTGGATGTATCAGCTACCAAGACACTTGGAAACTGCTGACTTAACTTGTGTAAGTTTGCTTTTTTTTAAAAAAAAGAAAAGAAACCCTGAACTTATAGAAAGTTTACAAATACAACACACAACTTTGGGAAACATGTGTATATACATGTACTGTATATATGTGTATATATTTGTGTGTATGCATGTATGTATATGTGTACACACACAGTGTGTGTGTGTGTGTATGTAAGTACATACAGTATGTAGACATGTGGATGTGTGTGTGGAAAATAAAAGGAAATCTCACATGATGATGTCAAGTTGGCATCAAGCAGATTTGGGCGGCCGTGATACAGACGATCTCTATATGGTAAAAAAAAATAGAAATAGAAAATAATTGTGGTGCTCTGGATTTTTGCAGCTTGGATATGATAGTCGCAGGATCAGGTGGCTGAGTATTGAGTACTATTAGCTGTAGAGGTATTAAGTTGCACTATTGTGCCACAGAACTCTATAGCTATAGAGAAAGAAGAGGGGCAGTTTTGATCCAAGGCTCTCAGTTTATAGCACACATGCCCATTTCTGCAAAATCCACTCATTTTACCAGGATCTATGCAGGGGATGCCTCTCACACCATCACACCCTACTCCTATCTTTCTAAACAGTTTTGCTGGATGAAACACAAGTAGAAGGCTGGCTTTTAAATTGATAGTTCTGGAATGGAAAATTGTGAGTAAAATAGAAATAGCTATGCAATCTACTTAATTTGAATGCAGAGGTTCTGAGCAGTTCAAGCAGCTAATAAAGAGACAGGAAAGAAATACAATTTGCAGCAATTTTCAAGGAGGAGGGGAGAAAAACAGGAACCTTTACAAATAGCTCTGAGTTTATATCTAGCCAAGCAAATAGGAAGGCAGCGGCAGATAATAATGTGATTACTTTGGTAATGATATGCATTAGATACATTATGGGAAACAATAATACTCCCCACTGAATGCAGTCAATCCAGTTATTGATTTTTCTTAATGGTAAAAGCGCTATTCCAAAACTGAAAAGAGATATCCTTTATTTATTCTCCTTCCCTTGCAAGACCCATCTCCACAGACCCTTTGAGGCACAGTAGTATGCAGAGATAATGGAGTAATGTATATCTAATCTGACACCTACTGGGCCAGGCTAATGCTTCAGATAAAAACTGCTTGGATTGCTATTGCTGTTGGAACAGAATACATGAAGAGGAAAGAGAAAGAAAGAAAGAAAGAAAGAAAGAAAGAAAGAAAGAAAGAAAGAAAGAAAGAAAGAAAGAAAGAAAGAAAGAAAGAAAGAAAGAAAGAAAGAGATAGATGATAGAAATAAAGAAAAAAGAGAGAGAGAGAAAGAGAGAAAGAGAGAAAGAGAGAAAGAGAGAGAGAGAGAGAGAGAAAAGAAAAACACGATTACCAATCAAACTAAGATTTGTAATAACTAAAGCAATCAGTTATGTTGATAAAAACACAGAAAAGTTTCCCTTGCT
>QLTV01002694.1:2894818-2910779 GCA_003457575.1 Thermophis baileyi
AAGGAAGGAAGGAAGGAAGGAAGGAAGGAAGGAAGGAAGGAAGGAAGGAAGGAAGGAAGGAAGGAAGGAAGGAAGGGAAGGGAAGGAAGGAAGGAAGGAAGGATGAACTTTGTTTATGTTGCTTTCCAGATTTTTTTTTTTTTGGTATGAATCCTTTTGCAAATTTTTCTCATACTCAATGTATATTTTTCTCCCTGGGATCTCTTAGGTTACCTCCTGAATATCTGATAGGTTAATCAGATGCTTCTTCCATTTTTCTCCTGTTCTTATTGATACTCTCTGGATCTCAACTGAGAGTTAAATGCAGCTATTATTCCACTTTTATTAGAAATCCTCTTTTCCTTACAGGCTAACCTCAAGAGGCAACAGAATGTTAATACTCTCAATATTCTAGTCCAGAATGCCCACGTTCCCAACATTCGAACAAGCCTTTCTAATTAGAGAGAAAGTATGGATCTTCTTTAGGCCTCTACACATCAGCCCATTCAGATTTAAGATTCAAAGAAGTAATGATTTAACTCAAGTTTCTGATTTGGGATTCAGTGGTAATCTGACTTGTCTACGGACTATAATGGAGAAATTTTAATCGATCTTAAGGGGTTTCGGTTTTGGTAGAATAAGACGACCCCTTTAGAGAACTTTGAAGGCAATTCTAGCAGCTGAAACTGCTTTTCATTCAGCTGTTTATTAGGCAGATTCAGACTTCCTGCTTGTCCCCTCCCCAATCCATATGTATCATTCACTACTTTCTGAGTGGGGAAACATGACAGCGTCTATTTCCCATTCCCAGCCTTTTACAAATCTAACCCACACCAACATTTTCCAGCTGTGGTTCAAAAGCACAGTTTTCCAACCCAAGCATTCTTAAGACCTTGGTCTCTGGTGCTTTATTTCATTCTAGTAGCAGTCTCAGGTATGACTGACTGCAGTGCCTGGCATGCCCCTGCCCTCCTCCCAGTAATTGGTCTCTATCCTGTGTGGCTATGCGATCCTGGTTGCTGGGTAGTTATGTTCCCTCCCCATTGACAATGGCTGTTTTGTGTGTGTGTATCTGGTTTTAAATAAGCTTGCAGCTGATGCAACCATGGCCTATTACGTCAACACACTATTTCCAGCCTAGAAACTCACAGTCATTTCAGCCCTTATATCAGGGCTGTCAAACTCGTGGCCCACGGGCCGGATGCGTCATGCGCTGGCCACGCCCGGTTTAGCGAAGGGGAAAAAAGTTATGATACGTCACATGACGTCACCGTGACGATGTGAGTTTGACACCCCTGCCTTATATCTACCAGGTTTCAACCTTTCTGTTTCTGCCCAGCCTCGGTAAATCATTTGCTTTACCGCCCACTGCTCACAATACTGCAAAACTCCCCCCCCATCTCTACCACCTCATTCTGGTTGCAACATTGAAGTGTTCCTATATTACTTCTGTGAAGCTGAACTATCCGTTCTTCTGCAAAGTTGCCATGAACCTACAAGGAACATATGATGAAAAGAATCACCTACTCCTTAGTGCTCTGATTATTGTAAAAACGTAAAGGAATCCCTGCAGATTTTACTAGTTGTTGCTGACTCTAGGGGGAGGTGCTCATCTCCATTTCAAGGCCATTGAGCCAGCATTGTCCGAAGACATGTTCACGGTCACGTGGCCAGCATGATGTCATGGAGCACTGTTACCTTCCCACTGAAGTGGTACCTATTTATCTACTTGTATTTGCGTGCTTTCGAACTGCTAGGTTGGCAGGAGCTGAGGCAAGAACGGGAGCTCACCCCATCATGTGGTGCTTGGGTCTCGAACCTGGACTGCTGGCTTTCCAGCCAACAAGCCCAGCATCATAACCCCTGAGCCACCACTCCGCTCCTTTGATTATTGTAGTGTCAGGGGGGGGAAAAAACTATGGTGCCATAAGAGGAAAATGGAAAATGTCAAAGAAGATAGTGTGGGAAGTGTGTGTGTGTGTGTGAAGGCATACATGGCTGCAAACATGGGAAAGTAAAAGCAAGCATGGGGACTGATGAGAAGGAAATGATTGCTAGAAGGAAAAGATGAGCACTGGGAGACTGCACAGGAGGCAGCCACCGAAACTTGCCTTCCTTGCATGGAGGGAAAAAGCAAAAACCAGGGGAACAGCCATTCAAATCTTGTTGTGGCTGTCATCTGGCCTGAACACCAACCCACTGCCATCACCAACCCATTGCAAAGTAGATGGAAATTTCCAAAGGGAAATCAATGAGCAACTGGGAGCAGAAAGGTTGGGTTGCAATTTGGAATTACCCTCAGCCAACTTTACAATTTTAAGACTGGATTGCAATGGCTGGTGCACACTCCAGACTGCAGTTCAGTGCAGGACCTGATTAGTGTCATCTGTTCCTCCACTCAGAAAGCAGTGGGTGATCCATATTGGGGATGGGACAAGCAGGAGGAGCCAAGCCTGCCAGGTTTGAGTCATAGACCTTCAAGGTTTTAGTACAATGCCTCCTTTAGTGGAACAGCTTATAAATGGTCTAGCAAAGAGTTCAGGACGAAACTGTCTGAATCCATAAAAAAAAGAAAAGAAACTTACTCCAAATTCACCATACAAGCATTTAAGAGTTGTATTAATAAACCATTTTTGCTGCTACCAAAGGAATGTGTTTAGCTTTTTATTATTATTATTATTAATAGGTTTTCTGTGATGCCAGGAGAACTGGTCCAGCAGGTTGGCAAGCCTGGGTCTCCTGGAAAGTATTCCTTCCTCGTTGGGGTAGTAGGGTGCCAAACTGAGCAAGGTGTATTCACAAACCTTCCTCTTCTCAGCAAGACTCAAAAAATTTTTTTTACTAGCTTTCCTGTCTCTGGGTTTTCTGGAATGCCAGAAAGATTGGCACAACTGATTACTGGCAAACTTAGTCTCTCCTGGAAGGGTTAATCATCCCTGGCAGAACTCAAAATAGCGATTCACCAGCAATGGTCTGTGTTAGTTAGAAGAGGCAGCAGATGCAACAAGATGGCTCAATAAAATACAGTCTCAAAGTGACTGGCAAACCACAGAAGAAGTGGCCTTTCTGATTTTATCACTACGATGGCCATTTTTAGAGCAATCAAAGCATGGGCCAGTGACTGTAAGAGTTAGCTGGCATCCATTCACACATATCGAGACACTTAAACCTGACTTAGTCATGCAGAATTTAAAGGTAAAGAATGACTTCAAAATATGAGTCAGACTACTGACAGAGCTGAGCTTCCAGTTGTGTTGAAATGGACTGGCACAAAAGTGTAACATTCCATTAGTGCAAGAGAGACTTGGCCACGTTAAAAAAGTTGAAAGTTAAGAACTGTATATTAATATTAACCTTGCTAGCCAAAAAGAAAAGAAAAAGACTTTGAGAGGCCAGGAGTTTCACAACATAACAAAGTTGCAGTTTTAGAGTTAGAATACTGCATATGGTCCCTTACAATTTCCATCGTAGAAGAAATGCCTTCAAATCCTCAAACATGTTGGAGCCAGCAGATTCAATTCATTTTGGTTCATTTGGATCTCTTCTTTAATGTACTAATCTGCTTTGAGGAGTAATTTAATCAAAGTTGAGTTGAGTTGAATCTCTCTTCGAGGTTTCACACCGTTCTTGCATGCACTACAGATTGTGCCTTGTTGACACAAGTAGCCCTCTAGTTGCATTCTTGTCTGCTCCATCAACCTGTACATTTGGGGAAATGGACAAACAGCAGAAGTATGGAACCAGCTATTTATTTATTAGATTTTTTTAAAAAAAATCCCGCTTTATTACTTTATAAGTAACTCAAAGTGGCTGTTGTGGTCCGCCAGCGGCCAGCGGACCTGGCAGCAGATTTGGACAGTGAGGAGGTTGGGGAGGAACATGGGCCAGTCCTGGAGGCTGGGGAAGGCTCGGATGTGAGCTCTGCGTCGGAGGCAGAGAGGAGGCCAAGGCCTTCTGGCAGTTATCAGCTGCCTCTGGAGCTAGACAGCAGTGAGGCAGAGGAACAACTGGAGCCTGTTCCCAGTGTGCGCATGTGCAGAGCTGCCAGAAGAAAAGAACAGCTAAGAAATCAGGGTCGACTTGGGAATAAAGCCACAGGTGGATGATGAATGGCCCCTCCCATAGGAAATAAAAGAGGAGCTAAAGGGGAGTGGGTTTTTGCAGGAAACAATTCGTTTGTTCGGTTAGTTCAATTCATGAGGGTGAAGATATGTTCTTGACTTCTTGCCAAGCAATTGTTGCTACAGCGTGGCATGTGGAAGATATCGGCCTGACAACTCTCCAAGCCTGATTAAGGTCTGTAGTTGTGAAAGCTCATTAAAGACTGTTTGCCGGGACTTTGCTGGAGAGGAATTCCCTTCAACCTAAATAAAAGAGGTTTTATCGGGGCGAGGAGTCTGCTTCGTGGTTTGGGAAAGCCTAGATCAGAACAGTGGCAAACACACCTAATACTTCTTCCCCTTATTTTCCCCACAACAGCAACTCTGTGAGGTGGGTTGGGCTGAGAGAGAGAGTGACTGTCCAGGTCAGCAGCTGGCTTTCATGGTAAGGCAAGTCTAGAACTCATAGTCTCCTGGTTTCTAGGCCAGCACCTTAATGACTACACCAAATTGGCAGAAGCAGGCACAGACAATGTGTTTCCTCCGAGTCCTTTCAGATAAACAGTATTCGTCTGGACAAAGACTGTGATCCCCAATAATAAATAAAATAATAAAATACAGCCCTCAGTGTCCATTACCACACGTTATACATTCACTGTTCAGAAATGTCTAAAGATTCATAGGTTTCCTACCATGGCCACTGAGGCAATTGTAAGATTCTAGCCACTCTTCCTGAAACTTGAGTAGAACAGAAATTGTGAAATGCTGCACAGTCTAATAGTCTGGATTAATAACAACACTTGGCATAATTGTCTGCACTTTATGTGCTGCATTGCCTTTTCCCCATTCCTACAGTGCCTGCAAATATCAGGACCCACAACTGTGCTTTTGTGGTTTCTATCACTTCTGAAAGTACAGATTCCCCCTTCTGCCCAAAGAAGTCAGCCAGACCACAAACACACAAACACACACACCTTGAATGAGAGGATTTCTGTCTCTTATACAGCTTAAGGGCTCTTTGCTGGAATGAAGTTTCTATTGTCACACTGCCCACTTTTCAACCTCTTCCACTTGGTGGAAGTTATCTCACTCTAGTTTCTGAATATATCACAAAAGATTTTGTGATATATCTTGAATTCACAGTTTTCAGCAAGAGTGACAAAATGTTCCCTTTTAAAAACACTTTTTTCTCTCTCCCTCTCCTTTGTTTTTGTATGATTGAAGTCATTTCCTCATTAATCTGAGAGAGATACTGAGACTCCCTGATCTCCATATTCCTTGGCACTTATCAAATTTTCTGTCCTATTTTTTATTAAGGATTTAAAAAAAATTGAAATGGAAAAGGGGTATTTTGCAAAACAGAGCTCTAGCATCAAATATTTATAGTACTTACAGCAATGTCCATGTCCCCTTATTTATCTCTCACAATAGAGTAGAAGAGATTGAAAAAGTGTATCTTCTTAACTTTGTGTTTCCTTGTGTGTAATGACTTCTTTTCGGGACGGGCGTGAGAGAGGTATAATTTGATTTTTTTTGTTCTGTGGGATAGGAATCTGCCATATTTCCAGATTTTATATTCAGAGGTGGGTTCCTCCCAGTTCGCACCGGTTCTATAGAACCGGTAGCAAACCGCTGGTGACGTCACGGAGCCGGTTCTGTCAGTGCCGGTCCGTGGACGGTGCCATCTTTTTTTTGGAATTTTTTTTGGAATTTTTTGCTTTTTTTTTCTTCTGCGCATGCGCGGAAGCCGAGTCCCCAGCACTGCACATGCACCGCCATCTTGTCTTTGGCTTTTTTTTGGAATTTTTTGCGAATTTTCAGCACTGCGCATGCGTGCGCGTGCCCGCGTGGCTGTGCCACGCGGCGAGGGAGGAAGCAAACTGGTGGTGAGGTAAGTTAGAACCCACCCCTATTTATATTGTAGTAAAAAAAACTGTTACAAATGTATAGCAAACAATGGTTGGCTTTAGGATCAATCCCACCAGTGTTATTCCTGACTGGAGCACATTCATCTAATATTTATTTCAAATACATGCCTAACATTCAATTCTATGTGTCTATGTACTATCAAGAAGACTGAATAAGAATATGGAAAGGCAGGTTAAAGCAGTCATTGAAATCCATGTGTTCATATAAACATACATAGTTATTATGTTATTGGCCCAATGTTGTCCAATGTCTTATTTATTTGGTATATTTTTGTCCTATCATTTAATACTTTAAACCATTTTAACTTTACAAGAGCCATCTTGTCAGATAAGTTAACAATAATTGTGGCAGACTGCCCACAATTCCTTCCACTGTGGCTCTTCACTCATGGTGTCAAGTTACTGTACTTCAACACGATGGATTGTTGAGGGTGAGCCAATTTCCATATCATTCACTTTATTTCATTAATAGAGGGCTTTAGGAAGAAATGTGAGCTGGTTGCTCCAATAGCACTATACTTTTTGACTACAAAAAGTCCATAGCTAAAGCTCTGAAGAACTTAAGCATCCCTTTAAGATCTGCATAATTGAGATCTTAACTATTATAATAATTGGCCTCATACTTAATACCAGGCCACAATGTGATTTGCTTAGTTTTGGCTTAAGATGACGTACAAAACCAAACATGATGGTCTGAACAACATGACTAAACTATCATATATTATATGTCATATATCAACATACAAAGCAAGAATTGGCCTCCAAATGAAGACTACACCTCAGTTTTTGGAATTCAAATGGCAGAGTGAGTAAAAGGAAAAGATGTTGTTTCAAAAGGCAGTGTTGAATGTTGACACTATACAATTACCCTCAGAGCCTTCTTAGTGACTGCCCATATTGGAAGTAATTTCCTTTGTTCCTAAGGTTATTTTCAAGGACCTGAAGTGGAAATAATTTCTATTTCCTCTTTTAACAAACAGAACTTTGTATCTTTGCTGTAATAAGAGTTTGCAGCAGAGGTGGGTTCCTATCGGTTCTAACTGGTTCTTTAGAACTGTTAGTAGCTCGGCGATGATGTCACGGAGCTGGTTCCGTTGGTGTCTCCGTGGGCACCGCCATCTTGGATTTTGCTTCTGCGCATGCGCAGAAGCTATTTTTTGATTGCTGCGCACACGCACGGCGCGACCCTGAGCAAACCGGCAGCAAAAGGATCCAGAACTCACCCCTGGTTTGCAGCTATAAAAGCTGATACAGGAACCAGCACTTCCCAGGCTAGAAAAAGTCACTATGGTAAGCCTGTCTCAGGTACTGCTGAAGAACATCAAGTGACCCATCAAGTACCTGTTAATTAAGAAGAATAGGATGCTGATGACCGCCTTCCAAGAAGCAATATAAATCTTTTAAATATCAATGAATCACATTTTCTGGATAATATTTTGATAGTATAGACGATTTTGCTATATACACCAAGGATCTATTTTCTTTATGATGATGAAATGTGAACAGTTATCTGACACCTTCATGGCTGTAGATTTTGCTAAGTTTCAGGAATGCACCTTTGATTTGACTGTGTTGGACTATTTGGGCTACTGTATTTTTTTTTTTAATGGAGTTCAAACAGATCCAACTGGGGTGCAATTGGTTATGTCTACATTATACTGTAGGTTAACCTTTCTAAGAACCAAGTTCTTTCAAGTGGAATTTCAAAGTTCAGTATACCTTTCTTCAATCAACCAGGCATTCACTTCTCAGCCCATACTCGGTGTGACACAGCAGCTGTGTAAAATTTCTTGTGCTGCTCTGCATCAACATGCTTTGCTTGTCCCAGCCATACATTTACCTGGGATGTATGACAAATGAGGCTTTAAAAAGGCTTATTCCAGGCAATTTAGTGTGATAAGTTGATGAGTCCATGGCATACCGATGGTTGAGGATTTAATATGGAAAAGGACAGATAGCGAAATGCTGAAATATTGGCAAGACAACCAGAACCTCTTGGAAAAAAATGTTAAATTTCTAGAGGGAGGTTGGCATATTTAAATTTGATTTTGAAGGGCTTTAGGATGACAGAGGAGCTGAAGACTCCAGAAGGAAGGCTGTGGCTGAGCGTTTGAAGTGGCTGGTGAGAATTACTGCAAGAGAGTTTTGAGGAGGGCAGCTGTGCCAGAAAAAGGGAAGCCAGTGACACAGCAACCGGATGATGGAGGAGGTCATCGAGTTTGTTTGACCAGTCATGTTTGGAGACGGTGAAAGGGCCATCATTCCGTTCAATACTGCCAGAAGAGAAGTTGTGCCAAAAGACAGCAACGAAGTACCAGTTGCTAATCTTGCTCAGCAATAACTATGCAGGGCAAGAAGGACAAGAAACCCAGCCAGAAAGAAATTGTAGCAGCCACTGAGCTAATCCAGCCAATCAGTTATAGCTATCAGTAATTAAAGATAAAGAAAAAGGTAGGAAGGAGGAAAAAGAGAAAACCCATACTGGATCCTTTAATTTAAACCTTAGCCATCAGCATCCAGTGGAAGGTGTATCTTCAAGGGACTATGATCAAGACGGGTAAATCAGAGGTGGGTTCTTACCAGTTCTATCCGGTTCTTTAGAACCGTTAGTAACTCAGCGATGACGTCATGGAGCCGGTTCTGTTGGTGTCTCCGTGGGCGCCGCCATCTTGGATTTTGCTTCTGCACATGCGCAGAAGCTATTTTTTGATTGCTGCGGGCGTGCGCGCACACGGCGCGACCCTGAGTGATCCGGCAGCAAAAGGATCCAGAACCCACCCCTGGGGTAAATCCAAGAAAAACAAGAGACAAAGACCCCCAAATAAGCATGTTCATAAGAGAAGACTAAAATAAAATAAAATCCTTATCAATTCTATGTAGAAAAATACCTGTGGAGTCCTTGCTGCTGAGTTTGATTGTTTGTTTGTAGACATTTAATTATCCAACTAGGTAACATCATCAGTGTCATCATCATCAGAGAAATAATTGTCTCTAGGGCAATGTTTCTCAACCTTGGCAACTTTAAGATGTATGCACAGTATTTTAATTCCCAGAATTCCCAGCTAGCATGCTGGCTGGGGAATTCTGGGAATTAAAGTCCACACATCTTAAAGTTGCCAAGGTTGAGAAATGCTGCTCTAGGGGGTAAGGAAGATCTGGGAAAGCAGCCAAAGTAAAATCACCTGGCTAGCGAGATTGCCAGGTGCTATTAGGGACAGTGCCCGGAAGGTAAAAGTGAATGCCAGACAGACCTAGCTAGGCAGGAAAGAGAGGGTAAAGAAAAAGCAGTGTTTTCCTGAATCACACCTATTATTAAGCAGTTTTTTAAAAAAAAAAATCACCAGGAAAGACCCCATAAGCAGTTTTCAGGCTAATCGCAGAGCCCCAAAACACTCTGTCATACAGAACCCATAAATGGAGTCTGCCAATTTTGCTTTGGGAATTGTGCCTCTACAATTCACTCTACAATCTGAGGAAGCCTCCTTAGTCCTTACCCTAGGAATTCCTTCCAAGAAAATCCTCCAAGCCAAGAAACTCTACAACGTTTTTAACAAGGAGCTTTTGGCCTGCAGGGAAACTTTGCAGCACTGATGCCATTTCTCTGAAGACACTGAAAATCCAGCAGACATCCAAACTGATGACCAGAAATAGGAGCACTTACAAACTTCTCAGAAACCCATTCAGTGCCAATCAGATGCAATGGGGGGGGGCACTGTGTTTGTCTTGCTTTCACTTTCATATCTTTTACATTTTTACCCTCCCTCCTTACCTGTGGTACATTAGGGGCTAGAAGGAAGCTACTTCTTAACTGGTCTAGTTGGTGCTCAGCAAAAGTAGGATTCCTATTTACAAGTTTGCACAATTCCTTTGCTTGGTCCTTCTTGTCTTAGGAAGAAGAACTGTCCCATAATGACCAGTTGTATGCCTTTTGGTCCTTGAGGGATGAAGTTTTTCCATGACAATCAGCAAGGAGGGCATGTTGGAGTATTTAATATTACTCATTTTCCTCTCTGTTACTTTTGATAGCTCACATTATTCCAGATGTCAGGAACTATTTCTTCAGGCCATACTTGTTGACCCACCGAGCACCAATCAACAAATCAAATGAATTATTACATCCCCTCTGCTCCCCATAGTGGCTTTGGAAAACATTCCTTAGACTTTATAACTGTCCTTCCAAATGTCCAAGTTCTAGAGACTGTTCTATAGCTACTTTCCTAAGTTATCCCATTTCTTTCCTTTCCATGCCTTCTCTATTCTTGAGAGTGCATCTATTAATTTAATGTTTTTGGTTGGTTCGCCATTTACTTAATTTTTGATAGATGTCCACACTTTCACGATGTTTTTAAGTTCAACTTCAACTATCACACATGAAGCTCAGGCTGTATTGTGCCCATCACCCACATTCAGAAGGAGAAATGGAGAGAAACATACCCATCTTAGTGCAATACCTTTGTTTCTCTGTAAACTATTAGCAAGGCAATTGACTTACCCTTTTACATATGGCTGAGTTCATTTATAATAAGTCAGTTATTGCCATTTCTGGCTATCTAACTACTACCTGTGCATTCTATTGAATGCTTCCCAGCCCTGTCCTTTTTTCTGTAGAAACTTCAAGTTTCTTAACACCTCCTCAGGGATCAAGTAATTGCTCTGTTGACTGCCATTGCCAGGAAGACACCCCAAATTGCTTTTTGAGATCACATCTGGCTTTCCAGCAGTTTTCTTCTTCCCATATGACCATCTAAAAAGCTGGATGTTGAGTTTATTGAGCCATTCTCTGTTGTAGCACAGATCAGTTCTATGGCCTTTATTTTGCAACTTCCAAACACACAAAAATATGTCCAGTTTTCTACCATTGTTACCTAAAAATGTCCCCATAAACATTTCTGCCCCACCATATCATCTTGACCTGAGAAATGATTTATGGGAAGGAATATCCAGACAGTTGACATATACACACAGCATCTCCTTTGGCATTTTACTTGCAATACTGTCACAAGCCCTCCCGTGGCCACACAATCAAATTTCTAGAACTGCCAGCAGCTTCAGCTCCAAAGAGAAGGGAAACAATTAATGAAAGTGAAACACTAAGGCAAAGATGAGAAAGAGTATTGGGGGATGGGGGATGGGGATTTCTGATAAATAAATAGAAGTGGGAATGTCTGCTTCTTTGGGCCAGGTGGAAGGAGGGGTAGAATCTCACTGGTTTCAGTTGAAGGAAAATGAATATGGGAGGAGGGGTAAAACACCTTCTGGTTGTCTACTAATAGGAGGAGGAAGATGGAGAGTGCTTGGGATGGTGTAAATACAGGGGTCTCGAAATTTGCTGGCTGGGGAATTCTGGGAGTTGAAGTCCACAAGTCTTAAAGTTGCCAAGTTTGGAGACCCCTGGTGTAAAAGTCAAAAGTTTGAGGTTGAGACTAGGAGGTGAAAACCACTGGTTCCCAGGCTCGAAAGCTATTATGCAAACGTATCTTGGCAGTTTTCCACCAGGAGACCCTTCAATATCCATCAGCTCAGAAGGGTGGGAGAAAGATACATTTTTGGACCTTGGGCTGTTTATTGTAGATACGGCTTCATTTTGTGACCCAAACCTGATCCAGATGCTGCCTCTTCTTGTCAACCAGTAGGAAGTGTGTTGATGGTTGGACTCACCTGGCTTAAGTGACTTACTGATGGAGCAAGATGCAAGCAGACTGAATAGAGGCCAGTCACCAAGTTTGCCATCACGACTCTGGGAGAGCATATGGAGGGAACTAGTGAATTATGCATTTACATGTTTTAAGAAGATCAATAATTATATGTAAATCCATTCAGAAGGATTTTTAAATCTATATTTTCACCTGCACCAAAGTAGTCAGACAAGCCCTACCTCTTTTTTTATTGGTACGGATGAATCTGTTAATTTTGAGGTACAATTCCCCCAAATCAAATTCCTTCTTTAGAAATGTCTGAGCCATCCCTGAGACCTACTGATGGTTTTGAGCCTTTGTTCCCCATCCCGTTATCCTATCATGAAATTACTGCTCTTGCTATTACTTGAAAATTATAGTACTGTTTCTGCTTTGAATGCATTCAGCAAAATTAAAGGGAAATATATATTTCCATAATTTATGAAGAGGAATTGCCACAAATCTCTCTCTCTTTCTATGACTGAATAATTTCTCCTAGGAGAGATCCTAATAGCATTTAGATTCTGTATTTTTTCTCTCTCGTTTATACATTTTTCATCCTTTCCAAAATGCAAGCATGCCACCCACTTCAAAGGTCATTTTATTCCTACATGGATTGTATATTTAAATAGGGAATAAAAAGGGAAATAGAAAGTAAAGATTATCACATAGGACAGCAATTGTGGTTCCACAGCTTCCCACCAAGTAATGAAACAAACAATACTATATATGCCATTATATTTTATTTATTTATTTATTTATTATTTTATTTAACCAGCGAACAAACCGGTCAGTCCTAGAGGAGATCAACCCTGACTGCTCTTTAGAAGGCCAGATCCTGAAGATGAAACTCAAATACTTTGGCCACCTAATGAGAAGGAAGGACTCACTGGAGAAGAGCCTAATGCTGGGAACAATTGAGGGCAAAAGAAGAACGGGACGGCAGAGAATGAGGTGGCTGGATGGAGTCACTGAAGCAGTAGGCGTGAGCTTAAATGGACTCCAGAGGATGGTAGAGGACAGGAAGGCCTGGAGGAACGTTGTCCATGGGGTCGCGATGGGTCGGACATGACTTCGCAACTAACAACAACAACAACAACATATTTTATTTTATGATTTGCCCAAGGCAGCACACTAATGTATTTCCTACACAGACTGAAGTGTTTCCTGAGGATGGTCCCTAATTTCCTGTTAAAGTGTGGGAAATTTAGTTTATCTTCCTATCTTTGCTGGAGAGCCATCATACTGTCAAAAGGTAGTCATGAAAGGAACCTCTCCGAATGCTGCCAATAAAAGAAAAATATTGAAAAGTATCCATCTTCTGAACAGAGAGATCATTATCTCATTTTATATCAGAAAGAAAAGAAAAAAACTTGCATTAGGAATCTAAAAATTATTGTTCTAAACTGACAGACATCAATGAGTAGGCAAGTTCAGTTCCCTGCAGTCCTAGCCAGCTTGCTGGGCTGAGAGAGAGAAGGATAGATAGGGGTTGCAGTTCAACAATAACTGGAAAGGTTATAGGTTGCCCAACACTGACTTATAATAAAATAAGTTTTGAGTGTTCAGTATTTTCAATTTTGGGTGTTCAGTATGAAACCTTAATATGAATAAGCAAGTGAGCCACATCGGTCTTTATTTTCTGAGGCAATGAACTTTTACTTCATGCCTGATTTTCTTGCTCTACTAGCAAATAAATAATGAGGAAGCACATCATCCTATTTTAGACCCATGACATTACTGTATACATTGGTTGAGGAAATTGGTTGGGTGATGCTATGAATTCAATTACAAAAGTTTGTTTCGGAGCACACAGGGGCCTAATCCCAAGAGCAGGCATTTATTTTGAAGGTTTGCAGACAAGTGTTACATTTGGACCGGGTACACCCCAGAGAATCCATTGGAGTCAAATTCAAAGTGCTGCATAGCCCTATAGGTTATGTCTACTGTAGCTGAAAGGATCCACACTCAGGAAGGGCCTTTATTCCATAGTGTACAAGGCATATACAAAAAGAGGAGGTCAAAGAATATGAGGCAGACTCAGAAGAAGATGGAGAGATAACATCAAGAAGAGCAAGAACCAGAACTTTGTATCTCCCTTGACACCTGAAGCAGTAAAAGAGGAAGAGGAGGAGGAGGAGGGATGGGTTCTAAATCCCATCGCTACCGGTTTGCGTGCGCGCTCACGCGTGTGTGTGATGCTTCTGCACATGCGCAGAAGCATCTGGGGTGGGTGGGCAGAGCCTCCCACCGCCGCCGCTACCGTTTCATAGAACCGTACCGTACCGGTAGCACCCCACTGCTGAGGAGGAGGAGGAAGAAGGAGAAGGAGAAGGAGAAGGAGAAGGAGAAGGAGAATTTGAACTTCTGACTTTTGTCTGCTTTATCAGGAATTTATCACTCTCTTCTTCCCAACATTATCATGGCCTTCTTAATATCAGCTTTCTGCAAACTTAGATGGCAGCCATGTTGTTTACCTAATGATACTTCCATGATTTTCTCTCACATTTTGACTTTAAAAACAATGACAAGAGAAAGAAAAGCACTGAGGAAACCCCTAATTAACATAACAGGTACCCTATAAATATTAACAGAGCACTAAATGATTTATTCAAAGGGCTTCGAGGGCTTCCCAAATGCTGAAAAATGTTAAATAAACATTACAGCTGCTTCTATGGATCTCTGCTGAAAAGAAATGTACAGTGAATCATTGATCAGAAAACAGGACTAGTTCCTGTTACTTTTTTTAAAAAAATGTAGCATATTCTTTTGTCCAGTGTATGTCCCATGTCTGATCTCAAATACAACACTGCAAATTGATCTGATCCATCCAGATTGATGATCCAACTCAATCTAATCCCAATCACTGATACGATTAAGAAAGTAAATCTGATTCAATCCACGTATCTAAACAGATTTAAACAGAAATATCCCTACTTGGCTGGTGCAGTTCAAGCTGATTTGGACAACAGTAAAAGCTTGTATACGGGCATGAAAGGTATCCAAATTGGTCCAACTCAAAAAAAATTGATGTATAGGGAAGTGATTTGATTTGATGATTGGAAATCAGCATTTCACTTCAGAAACCTAATGGATCACTTTCACGCGAATCCCCAAACTAAATATTCACACAGCCCTCTTTCCTGTTATCACTCATTAGGGCCAGTAGGAAAAGCTGGGCTCCAGAAAAAGAAAAAGTGGGAGCAGTTTTATTATGCTAAACATCTATTTAAAACAAAATATTTTCCCCAGGAGTGTTGTCACTAGAAAGATAGAAAAGTGGCTATACTTTTCTGAGGGTTGAGTGTGGTGCCAACAGAATTTGAAATGTATTTAGGCTGGAAATCATTTTCCCAGTGCTGTTATATTATGCTGCTCATATCCAACAGACTGAACTCCATTTGATAAATTCTTGATTTGTGTAGAGAAAAAGCAAAACAAATATCAACGCCAGAAGCCAACTGCAGTTGGGCAAATATGATGATGAAGCTTCTGGCTTCCGTGCATTTTGGCAGATTGCATCCATTTACGAAAGCCAAGAAAACCATTTAAAACTCTTCGTATTCCACACTGAGCAAACATATAGCATTGGCTAATACAAACCGGTCACGGGGAAACAACAACAACAAAGGAATGAGGTTGAGATGTGCAATTCTCTGATAGATACTTTGTTCTACTACCCATTATGGCAAGGCTGTTTTCACGACTGGCATTTCCAACCACCATCCCCATAAAAAAAAAAATCTCTGGAAGAATTCACCAGACCAGATATGGGTAGATATTTTACTTACTGTCCTTTTAAAAGTAATGAGGTGGCAGAGAGATCTTTCTCTGACACTTTCCAGTATGATTTGTTGTTGTTAGTTGCGAAGTCATGTCCGACCCATCGCGACCCCATGGACAACGTTCCTCCAGGCCTTCCTGTCCTCTACCATCCCCCGGAGTCCATTTAAGCTCATACCGCCTGCTTCAGTGACTCCATCCAGCCACCTCATTATGTAATGTACCCTGTGCATAATCTGGCACTTCCCAAATGTAGTATGGACTCTCAGTTTGCTCACACCTTGTTTTCTTCTGAACCAGTTTCTTTTGTTTTAGCAGAAATGATTTGGAACAAATTATTTCTCTTTATCAGGACATAACAAAACTACGCTGAGGTAAGAAAAGATGGACATTTTCCAGAGTTAACACATAACCATAGACCTGCGGTCATAGTGACCGCAACAGTTTTCCAAAATGTTCGGAACACCCCTATTTTTAGAAATGGACCGTTCAGGTT
>QLTV01002694.1:2910806-2934262 GCA_003457575.1 Thermophis baileyi
CCGGATGCCATGATCTTAGTTTTCTTAATGTTGTATTTCAAGCCAACTTTTGCACTCTCCTTCTTCACCTGCATCAAGAGGCTCTTTAGTTGATAGTTTGTTTAAAAAAACATGCTACCCTCCATCTCTTCCGTGGATTTATTTTGAAGGAAGGAGAATGCTAGTCGGACTTCACTTATTGCTGGCATATGTCTCATCAAGGATTCCTCTGTAGGCAACTCACTCAAGCCTCCCTCCCCCCAACCATTCATTACCAGAGGCATTAGTCAAACTTCTTTTCTATCCCTAGTAAGTGGTTATAAAGAAATCAGACTTCTGTACAGGATTAACTACATAGGATTTGGAATTAAATATGTCTATATATGCTGTTTAATGTATTGTGCGGTTATCTGTAAAATTCCAAAACATCAAAGGTCATTTCACATTCATGCACAAAAATCAAAGTGCTAGAATGAGACAAAAATGAAACAGTAGACACCGGTGCCCAATGTGAGTAGCAATAGCAATAGCACTTATCTTATATACCGCTTCATAGTGCTTTACAGCCCTCTCTAAGTGGTTTACAGAGTCAGCATATTGCCCCCAACAATCTGGGTCCTCATTTTACCCACCTCGGAAGGATGGAAGGCTGAGTCAACCTTGAGCCGGTGAGAATCGAACTCCTGGAGTGAGCAGTGAGTTAGCCCTGCAGTACTGCATTCTAAACCCTGTGCCACCATGGCTCAGTGAAATCGAGCTTAAAACTGTGAAAGGAGACATAAATGTATTCTTCTTACATCATAGAATGTGCATCCCAATAGAAATTCTTCCAGCTCCATCCGTAGTACTATATTGCTGAGATAAATGGGTGTGATGACCCGGGGCGTGGCACAAAAGCAACACAGCCAGAGAACAGGTCTAACTCCCCTTTATTGATCCAACTTTGCCCCCAAACATCCCCACGTTTACTACGAGTCCTGGAGCAAAGCTCTCACACGCACCTTCAGCAGCCTCTGGCTGCGAGTAGTCCAGTAAGCCAGGTTAGCCAAACAGTAACCAGGGCCAGCAGTCCAGTAAGCCAGGTTAGCCAAACAGTAACCAGAGCACGAAAACAGTAACCAGGGCCAGCAGTCCAATAAGCCAGGTTTAGCCAGACATTAATCTCTAGGCATCGGCAAGTGCACACAAGGCTCCACAGATTCAACGCTTGTTCCCGACAAATGCCCCTCCCAGCAGCACCTCCTTACATCTCAGTTCCCAGGTGTGCCTTGTGAAGGGGGGCGGGGCACTCTCCTCCCTCGTAGCCAGCTCAGTCTACATTGTTCTTGCCTTCTCTCTTCTCTGCATGCTCTAGGATCAGGAGGGAGTTGTCCTTGCTCTTCACCTGAACTTTGTCTCTCCTGCTCCTCCCTGTCTGTAAGCCTTTCTAATCCTGAAAAGCCCTGCCCGGACTGACTCTGCCCTTCCCCAGTTTCCTCCAAGGCCAACGAAGTCGCCTTCTCGCTCTCTGTCGGCTCTTGTTCCAGCTCATCTTCGCCCGCAGATTCAGACTCCGATGGGGGCATGACACTGGGTTAGATTTCTTATTTCTAGCTCCCATCCATGATGTACCTGGAGCTACACGGTTCTTCCAGGGCTAGCTCATGATCTAACATCGATGTGGTATATTATAGTATGGAAAGGTATAGCAACTAAGTGTTAATCCGGGGAGAGGCAGAGGAAGAGGAAGACCAACTTCAGCTATGGAAACTCACCGAGTGACTTTGAGCCAATCACTGTCTCTTAATCCAATCCTGCTTTTAGGGGATAGAATGCTGAGGGGTCTAATATAAGCCATTTTGAGCAAGCAGTACACAAATTAATACAAATGAACAGACAATAACATGGATTTCAAGAGCAGACACTTGCAAAGATAGAAGATTTCCAGCAAAGGGTCATGCACAAGGCAGCCTCCTCACATGTGTAATAGCAATAGCAATAGCACTTAGACTTATATACCGCTTTACAGTGCTTTACAGCCCTCTCTAAGCGGTTCACAGAGTCAGCATATTGCCCCCAACAATCTGGGTCCTCATTTTACCCACCTTGGAAGGATGGAAGGCTGAGTCAACCTTGAGCCGGTGAGATTTGAACCGCCGAACTGCAGCTAGCAGTCAGCTGAAGTAGCCTGCAGTACTGCACTCTAACCACTGCGCCACCTAAAGCTCAAGGCCAATGGGTAACTATTAAATTTGTTTTACCAGGCCCATATTAAAAGCATGTATCCTCAGGTGACAGCATTCAGTGCTGATGGAACAAATGTGTTTATATTAAAATGTGTACTTACTGGAGCTCATTGCATAAAAGGCAAACTCACTAGCTGTTCAGTGTTCTATTGAACATTGTAGCACTTTTAAATAAACAGATTTTGCCTTGCTTGGACAAGATGCTCAATGATAGTCACCTCTGGCTTTGTTCATAATAATAATTATTGTTCATAATATTTTTTTTTCCTACTAAATTCTGAAGATTTGCTTCATGTGTTGCAGGAGATCTTTTCAGTTTTGTTCTCATTCTGAATATTGATAAGAATCTATACAAAGGTTATATGATCCAGTTTTATTTCTTTTGCATTAGTTAACCTCAATGAGTAGTATGTTTAGTTAGGCTGTTTCTCGCAGAGAGATTTTTTTTTTCTTTTTAGACAAAGAATCTACATGGAGTTCAATAAAATTTATTCCACTCCACATTCTGAAGAATTAATTATATAATTCAATCCACTATGGTGCAAAGTCCTGTCTCCCAAAATATATTGCTTGAATGACCACATCTGTTTCATGACTTTTTCACTGAATCACTGTTTGTTTTTTTAATTTCAGTGTTGGCTGCTTACTCCATAGTTCACTTTGTACATTTTAATGATTCGGTTATTCAAAGGTAGTTGAAAACTAAGTAGTAATGTATTGTCTCAAAGAAAAGAAGAACTAGGGATGACATGATAGCAGTAATCCAGTATTTGAGGGACTGCCACAAAGGCGAGGAGGTCAAGAAACAATGGTTAGAAGCTAACCAAAGAGAGAAGCAACCTGGAATTAAGGAGATACTTCCTATCAGTGAGAACAATTAACCAGTGGAACAGCTCGCCTTCAGCAGTTGTCTGAAATGGTATAGGGCAGGAATGTCAAAGTAAGGCCCGCGGGCCAGGTTAGATCTGGCCCGTGGGGCCAGCCTGGAAACAGCAAAGGACCGGCCCACGGTGCCTCTGCCAGCAAAAATGGAGCTCAGGGGGGCCACGTGCGGCCACCACGTGCCCCATTTTCACTGGCAGAGGGCTGCAGGAGCTCCGTTTTCACTGGCAGAGGGCTATCAAAACAAACTAAAAACAAAACAAAAGGAGAAATGCTTCCGCTTTTGCATTTGAGCATGCAAGAAGGGACAGAAAAGTAGAAAGGGAAAGAGGAAAGAAAAAGAAAAAGAAGGGAAGATGGGAAGAGAGCAAGGAAGGAAAAATAAAGAAAGAGGGAAAGGAAGAAGAAAGGAGAATGAAGAGGAAGGAAAACGAAGGAAGGAAGGAAGGAAGGAAGGAAGGAAGGAAGGAAGGAAGGAAGGAGGGAAGGAAGGAAGGAGGGAAGGAAGGAAGATTATAATGAGAGTGAGGGAGGGTCTCAGAGAAGTCCTGCCTGCTTAGCATTGGCCACCACAGGTGCCCCTGACCAATGTTCCCTCTAAGCTGCGTGGCTGTGCGGCCGCACACGTTGTTAGGACTCTGTCCAAACGGTTGGGTTGGTTAATATAAACAAGCCACAAATCACTGTTTAATGTATATATGTAATATTGCTTTAAATGCATTGTTGCATTCTGACTGGCAGCAACGGCCATAAGAGGGAGCTAGAGAACATGGTTAGTTTTCTCTCTCTTTTGCTGATTCATTGCTGAGTGACTTCGTGTCTGAAAGTAAGCTCTGTGTGTAGCTAGCTATCTGTGATAGTAGAGAATTTTTGTTTCCTGATTAAGACAAAGAAAGGCTGGTAAGAAGACTGCTGTACTTCTGAACACTGACTGATAGAACGTGTATGATTCGGACTGTTATTTGGACTGTGCTATCTCTTTAAGTAAACTACTTTTATACACTTTAACGTATCTGTGTATTGACTGAACCATTACTTATATCTACTGCAACATTACGGTTCACTGTGCAAGCCTTCAGAAGCAGAGGTTACTCTGCACAATTCCTTAACACACGTGACAGCGATTTTCAATGTCAGAGGGAACATTGCTGCGTGGCCGCGCACCTGACAGGAAATTGCCGCATGGCAGTTTCCAACTGTCGCGCAGCGATTTTCAATGTCAGAGGGAACATTGCCCCTGACACGAGTCCCGTGTCACACCCACCATGGCCTTGCCCTACCCCCTGGCCTTCCGAGGTCAAACACAACCCTGATGTGGCCCTCAATGAAATCGAGTTTGACACCCCTGGTATAGGGTCTCCTGCTTGAGCAGGGGGTTGGATTGGAAGACCTCCAAGGTCCCTTCCAGCTGTTTCAGTGATGCTACATTGCTGAACCGCCACTGACAGCTAGGATCACATGATCATCATTTTGAACACTCCCTGCCAGCTTCCTGTAAGGAAAGTCAATGAGAAAGCTGGCTGGAAGTCAAAAATTGATCCTACTGCTACTAAGTTATTTTTTTTTCTTTGCTCACCCATGGTAATTCAGTTTAGGTAAGGAAATATCTCTGAAATGATGACCCAGGGGTTGACTAGTCTCATTCTAAGATAGGGTTTGCTAGAATCCCTTATACCCACATGAATTTCATGAAATGTAGTTATGGCCAAATGGTTGCAATCATTACACAAATGTCACAGAGCAAACAGCTAAGTTTCTATTTGTAGCTCTCGTTTCCAAACTTTGGCTCAGAAGACCGCTTATGTGACAAAATGGGCATTTCATAAACAGTCAGAAAAATATTAATGATAGCTGAAGTCACTTGCATTTTTATCTAAATAAATTCAGGCAAAGATGCAGAAAAGAAAACCCTCATTCATTAAGAGCTAAACAGAAAATAGAATTAACCAACTTTAGTGATATAGTCCCCACCACAAACAAGAAGAAAGAGAATATATTTGACAATTGGATGGTACTATGGCATTAAGGCCAAATCCCTTAATATTTCACCCACAATCCCTAACTTGAATCGCACCCAAGAGCAACACCTTGCAGTCAAATATTGGGACCCAACATTTGACTCACAGTAGCTGCTTTCTTTGTGTTTTCTTAGAGTGAAAATATCCATTCCAGAAATCCACCTACTTGTCTCAGTCCTCATGCTAAGAACTCCTCATAGTGAGGAAGTGGAATTACTGACTCTACAGCTAGCAGATCAGTGGATGTAATTGACCTCTGGCTTAATTGCCTATTCTTCCTTATTCATTACTTGAAGTAAAGGCTACTCTGTGTTTCATGGAGAAGTAGGCTAGGTCATATGGGAGGCCTGGCTGAACATCACTAAGGATTTCATAACTGACCAAGTCTTGCCAATCACTTTAACCACCAGCCTATACTATTGTCCAAATATATTTTTTCCAAGTAGGCGAAAGGCTCAGCAGTTAAAGACGCTGAGCTTATCAGCTGGAGAGCTAATAGCCTGGGTTTGAGACCCGAGCTCTGCACAATGGGGTGAGCTCCCATTACTTGCTCCAGCTCCTGCTCCAGCTAGCAGTTTGAAAGCATGCAAATGCAAGTAGATTAATAGGTACCACTTCGGTGGGAAGGCAACAGTGTTCTATACATGCTGGCCACATGACCACAGAAATTGTCTTTGGACAATGCAGGCTCCCTCAGCCAAGAAACGGAGATGAGCACTGTGTCCTAGAGCCAGACATGACTGGACAGGGAAATCTTTACCTTTAGGCAAAAGGATGGATGGAGTTAATAAGCATCTGCAATATGCTCGATTTGACTCCTCCAGCTGCTAATGAGAACTAAGGCAAACTTTCATGAACAAACTGAAAATTGGACTTTTCCACTGAACATTCATCCTTATATTGTGTCCCATTGCCCCCCTTCTCTCTCAGGTTGTGTATCAGAAGTGTTCCAGTTTCCAAAAATAATTCCAGCCTGCTTTCCAATTAATTTGGTGATGGGGATGCTTCTTTTGAGCACAAAAGTTCAAGGAATAAGAATATTTGTTCCCTTCTTCCATTTCGTGAAAAAAAAAATGTTTTCAAAGGTGGAACAAACAAAAATCTAATGATATACCCACTTCTCATTCAAGGACTATTTCAATTAGTGACCATTCACAAATACAATGATATATTTAAAAAAAATCATTTCCCAAACAATGTCTGTATTTATGACCAAATTTTATATACCTGACAGCAGGCTGGAGTGATAGCTGTACAGGAAAACTTTATCTGAATCAGAGCAGCAGCAACCAGTGATCTTCAGAACATCTGTCAGTCACGTATTCCCTTATCAATCATTCTGCTTAATGACCTGGTAGCTGGAATGGAACTCAGTTTCTAAACGAAGGGTGTGGAATCCTTGCTGCTTTCTGAGCTTCTTTGTTTGCAAATATTTCATTTCCCAATCGGTAACATCATCAGTGCAGCTGCATGTCAGCTAGGTAATATTAGTGCTGAGATGAGGACACTGGTGATGTTACCTAGTAGGGTAATGAAATGTCTGCAAGAAGCAACCAAGCTCAGAGAACACCATGGAGTGCACACAGCTCATCCCTGAGCTACATAGATTATCTTCTATGGCAGGGGTCTCCAACCTTGGCAACTTTAAGACTTGTGGACTTCAACTCCCAGAATTCCTCAGCCAGCAAGCTGGCTGAGGAATTCTGGGAGTTGAAGTCCACAAGTCTGAAAGGTGCCAAGGTTGGAGACCCCTGCTCTACTGGACCCTGGGCAGAGGTTGTACTAGGTGAGCTACAGGGCTCCGAACTAGGGGAGTGGGGGACCCAGGGGATCCTTCCCCAGGCAACGGAGGGGATTTGGGATCCGCTCTGTCTCTGGCGCCTGGCTGTCTCTGCATGCCCTTCGGCTACCCCGACTGGAAATGTGACCGGGCACTGACACCACATCATGTTTTTGTAGAGTGTCACATCCCAAAGCCTGTCTATAAATAGAAGTGCACGCCCGAACTGGGAGCATTTCACCCCTGGTGCCACGCCCCCTTTGTCACCTCATCGCGCACGGGGAGGAGGCGGTAGCGGCAGCAGGGGGGTCGTGGGGGGGTCGCGGCATTAGAAAGGTTGAGAACCACTGCCTTAAACAATAATCTTGAAGCTCTGTTCCAGTGAAACTTCATTTTTCAAAGACTACACCTGCCCATCATTCAACATGTCTACTTGGTCATGTTTAAATATGGTCCAATAATGATCCCTGCCTGCAGACACCATCTCCTTGAGGGGATTCATTCTTATTTTCCTTGGCTACTACCTTACTCCAGATAAAGTCCATAATTAGGCTGAAATCTCTTATTCAGATTCTTTTCCTTTTCTCTCCTCCAATTTGTCTTCTCCGCCAACATTTTCTTCTCCTTTTTGATGTTAAGGCTAGGCATTGTCATTGGTTGAAGATTCCCTACCAATCAGAGGTGTTGAAACCTAGGCATTCTCCTCACTGGGATCTAGTATCTTTAGGACCAGCTTTTAGTGACATCAATTAAGATTCATATTGCTAACAGGCCATCTATTTCTCCACCTCATAGGGCTGTCCTTTGCTTCTTGATCCTTGGAATCAAATTCCCCAGCTCCTTCCTAACCAACATTCTGCAGATCCGGGAACTGTAAATATTCTCCCTTGGTTCCAATACTAAGTTACAAATAGTTACATCTTATCACCTCCTGCTTTGATTGCTTTCTAAAAATGCTTCCTGGTTGCTTTTCCTCTCAGAGCATTCAGGTGGCTCTCAGCATCCAAAATGAGGAGTTTCAAAAAAAAAAAAAAAAAACCCAGCCACCTGGTTTGCAAACTGATTATTTAAAAAAGTGCAAAGAGGAGGAGAAGCAAGACAGCAATACAGGTTTGTAGTACTGAGAGGAGAATCGTGCCTCTAATGTAATTAACCAGAGGATGGCCCATTTCATTACTTTGCTTATTCAGCAGATGGACCTACCACACTTGACCTAAAACAAAGGGCGGGGGAGGGAAACTCTATGTACCGTATTTTTCCGTCTATAAGATGCCCCCATGTATAGGACGCCCGCCCCCTCCACACTTTTCTTACCCAATATTCAGAAATCAATATTTTAAACATTAAATAGAAGACATTTATTTTTGCAGAGTAAGACATTCGCTTACCGGTACCAGTATTTTTGTTTGTTTGTTTGTTTGTTTTCTGGCATTTTTATGGGCTCAGAACGCTCCGACATTACTGCTCCCTGTCGCATCTGGGCACTAGCTACATGCTCTCTGCAGCATCAGCTGACGTCAGTTAGATAAGGCTCATGACTGGAAGAAACCTGTTAGCTTGTTTCTGTTCTGACCTAGGCTTCCTCATAAATAATAAAACACAAACATAGTCCCAAAAAACCTCTTTTTATTTCAACGGCTGTACATTATGTTCATTCACAGCCATAATAAGTCCCAAACAATGTTAATTAGTCTGACAGAAGTCTGCCACAGTCTTTCGGAAGAAGGCTGATAAGCACCCACCGTTATCTCTCTTGACACGCTGCCAAAGACCTAATTGGCAAGTAGCTTTGCAAGGCCAAACAGAGCACAGAGTCAAAACAGAGCTGCTGAGTTACACCGACCAGAATTGAACCAAGTTGCTTCCTGCAAAGCTCACATCCATTTGCTCCACTTGGAACAGGCTCCCCCTGTTCCTCTGCCTCGCTCATGTCAGCCTCTGGAGGCTCTGAAGTCAGTACAGACCTCCCAGATGGCCCAGGCTGGATCTCTGCTTCTGACACCAAGCCTTCTCCAGACTCCAGGACTGGCTCATGTTCCTACCCAGCCTCCTCACTGTCCGACTCTGCTGCCAGCTCCGCAGGCCGCTGGTGTACCACAACAGTTTCTGCAATCAGAAGTTTCACTCATGAGGCTAGTTTGCAGAGATAAGGTATTGGCAGTTTTGCAACTATGGTTCTCCTCTCGGCCCCACATGTATAAGACACCCCTCAATTTTTAGATAAATATTTTTAAGAAAAAGTATCGTCTTATACACCAAAAAATACGGTATATATTAATAGTTTCTATATCCATCCACACAGACCATGATACTTTGTATATGCAGTGTATACAGGAGCTTAAGGTTTGTGCTGTTTTCCAACAGACCCCCATGAGTTTGCTTCCAGCAGAGTAGTAGCCTGGCAGGAACCCTGATGGTGCAGTGGTTAGAATGCATTATTGCAGGCTAACTTCACTGTTCACTGCCAGGGGTTCGATTCTGACTGGCTCAAGGTTGACTCAGCCTTCCATCCCTCCAAGGTTGTTAAAATGAGGACCCAGATTGTTGGGGGCAATATGCTGACTCTGTAAACCACTTAGAGAGGGCTGTAAAGCACTATGAAGTGATATATAAGTCTAAGTGCTATTGCTATTGCCTCATCTGGCTTTATTCTTCCTGTTGTAAAGAATACTCGCTGTTAATGCTGCTTTTAATGGAACTTGAAAGCTGCCAACTGATCGGCTCCTGAGCTGTGATTTAGATGAGATTGCTCGGTTAAAGCACTGCAAGGGCTGACTTTAGGTTTGGACAAGTGAGAAATGAAAGGCAGAGGCACTTTTCCTATGATATTGCTTTTTTTTTTAAATGAGAGTGAGAGAAAGCACTTGGTGTATTGCCACCTCCAGAGATTTATATCATCAATGGGTTCTTTGTAATGGGTTTATAGTGTTGCTGACACTACTAATAAAAAGACAGTAACCATATCCCAGTTAATAGAGTTATTAACTAGAACTAAATTGGCCCCATAATCTGAACTACTTTGGCCTCTCACTTACAGGGTCTTCAATAGCCTCACTCGCCTGCACCGATTGAAGCAGGCAATGATACCACATCAAAAATATACCTCTAAATATAGAACCAGATCCATAGCTGCTCTGTCGGGAGAACGAGGGGGTTCCACAAACTGAGGTGAGACAGGGTCTTAACCAGAAGAAGCCTTTATTGGCTAATAAGTAACAGCAACAACAACTCGCCTCGCATCTGACAGCTCTTTTATAGCCGGCTTTCAGACGCAACAGCCAATGGCGGGGCTCTAAATCTCCCGCCTGAAAACAGCCCTGGCTTTGGCCAATCAGAGACGCTCCCGCGGCAAGCGAGCATCTGTGAGGACGTAGCACCCCTCCCCTCCTGGATGGGTGCTGGGCGCCTGCGTGTTCTTGTTGATTGCTGAAGTTCTGGAACTTCAGTCGTTGGCGGAGGAGTTGGTGGTCGCTGGGCAGGTGGAGCTTCTTGCAAAGCTGCTGAACTTCGGGTAGGCGTGCCCCAGGCTCCGGACGCTGCTGGATTGGCAGGTGAGTCTATTGGGGCTGCGTTGAACATGGGAGTGTGTGCGTCGTTGTCATTTTGTTGGTTTTGCTGGGGGGGTACATTTGCTACAGCCAGCGCCTGTTCATCAAGGTTTCTTTGAGTCAGGTGTGTGAGTCGCCCCCTTAATTGGTCGACGTGTCACCGCCAGGTTCTTCCATCATCCAGTTCGACCCTGTAAGAGCAGGGACCAGTTACTTGTGTGATACACCCTGGTAGCCATTGCAGTTCACCCTCGAAGTTTTGAGCGTAAACCGGGTCGCCCTCTTTGAATATTCTGGGTCTGCTGGAGGAGTCCACTGGGGAGTCATGCGAATAAGTGGGGTGCAGCCAGTCTAGGTCCGTGCGTAGTCATCGGCCCATTAACAGTTCGGCCGGGCTGTGATTAGTGGATGGACACGGGGTGGAGTGCTGGGCGAGGAGGTATTTGGAGACCTTGTCCTGCCAGTTCCCTGGTTCCAAACGGCCTAGGACTTCTTTGGCTAACCGCACGGCTCTCTCGGCCCTGCCATTACTGGCCGGATGCCAGGGAGCCACCAGGGCATGGCGAATGCCGTGGCCCGCCAAGAATACTTGGAAGCTAGTAGATATTAGTTGCGGGCCATTATCGGAGACTAAGGTGTCTGGCAACCCATGGGTGGTGAAGATTTTCCTTAGGGTCCTGATCACCGCTTCGGAGATGGTAGAGGCCATGAGTTTGAGTTCCACCCACTTCGAATATGCATCGACCACTACCATGAAGGTTCGGCCAAGTGAACTCGGGACCAGGGGGCCTTTCGAACTTCCCATTCCCTATGAGGGACGGCTGGAGTGGCTGGGCGAGACTGCTGGCATTCCTGGCATCCCGCTACCCACTCCGCGATGGCATTATCGATCTTTGGCCACCAGACATAGCTCCTCCCCAGGGCCTTCATTCTGACGATCCCGGGGTGGCTATCGTGAAGTCATTTAAGAATGGGGTCCTGTAACCTGGGGGGAACCACCACCCGGTTACCCCACAATAGGCACCCCCGCTGCGCTGACAGCTCATGCTGGCAAGCCCTGTAAGGGAGGAATTCGGCATCTACCTTCCCTAGTGGCCAACCCCTCTGTACCCAATCGAGGACTTGCCGAAGGGTGGGGTCTCTAGAAGAATGAGTCGCGATGTCAGCAGCCGAAATTGGAGTCTGTAGCTCCTTGATGAGGAGAACATCAGAAGCAGGAGCTGGGTCAAGGACAGAGAGAGGCAGAGGGCAGCGACTAAGGCCATCAGCGTTTGAGAGCAGCCTGCCCGGACGGTATGTTAAGTGATAATTATAGGCTGCCAAAAATACAGTCCACCTAGACATGCGAGGGGAAAGGATTTGTGGTGTTTGGCAGTCCCCAGCTAAAAGCCCTAAAAGGGGCTTGTGGTCTGTTATTAGCTCAAAAAAAGGTCCATAAACATAATCGTGAAACCTTTTGACGGCTGCTACTAAGGCAAGAGCCTCCTTATCAGTCTGGCTGTAATTCCTCTCAGTGGAGGAGAGGGTCCTGGAATAATAGGCAATAGGCGCCTCAGTGCCATTGGGCAGTTTATGGCTGAGGACAGCACCTATGCCATAGGGAGAAGCGTCTGCAGCTAGGGTGAGTGGCATCTTTTGGCTGTATTGGATGAGGACAGCATCAGAGGTGAGAAGGTGATTAACAGCTGCAAAAGCTTCAGATTCCCTTTTGCCCCATGCTCATGGCATCCCGGTGTCCAACAGCCTGTGGAGAGGCTCAGCCACAGTGGCTTTATGGGGCAAAAATATGCTATAAAAATTTAAAAGGCTAGGAAGGCTTGCAATTCTGCCTTGTTAGATGGTGGGGGTGCCTTTTTTATGGCAGCCACCTTGGAAGGTGTAGGGTGGATGCCAGCAGGGTCAATGCGATAGCCAGAAACTCCACACTTGGGACCCCCAACTGGCACTTATTCTTTTTTAGCTTGAGGCCAGCTTCCCTAAAATGCAGTAGGACACTCCGTACCCTTTCGATGAGTTCTCTCTTGCTCGTGGCAGAGATGAGAATGTCATCGAAGTAGGGGATGACGCCAGACAACCCCTGCAGCAACCGTTCCATCAGATTTTGGAATAGGCCAGGGGCTACACTCACGCCAAACTGGAGGCGCCGGCACTTAAAAGCTCCCCGGTGGGTGACAATTGTCTGGGCTTCTGCAGTCGCCTCATCCACCGGGAGCTGCTGGTAGGCTTGTGCCATGTCCAATTTGGCAAAAACGGAGCCCTGGTCTAAGGAATGGAGAAGGTGCCGGACTACTGGTACTGGGTAGGGATGTGCTTGTAAGGCCCTGTTCAGGGAACACTTATAGTCAGCACAGAGGCGAATTGAACCATCTGGCTTGATGGGAATGATGATAGGCATCCCCCATTTGGCATGGTCAGTGGGTTCAAGGACACCCTGAGCTATTAATTTATCAAGTTCTGTGTCCACCTTTGGGCGAAGGGCAAAGGGCACGCATCTAGGCTTGAGGCGAATGGGAGCCACCTGGGGATCTAAATTCAGGGATATGGGGGTGCCAATAAATTCAGGGATATGGGGGTTTACTCGAAGACGTCTGTGAATTCTGTAGCCAGGCCACCGAAGTCATCACAGGTGGTTGAGTGGATGCCAGTAATGCTGAGGCCCAAGGAGCCGAACCAATCCAGCCCAAGTAAAGAAGGAAGGGAGCCTGTCACAACAATTAGAGGAAGGCAGCCAGTGAAGGTTCCCTTTTCAACTAGGAAATGGCCACGCCTCAGGATGGGGATGTTATTCCCCTGATAATCCCTGAGCTTTAAGCTGCAGGGATCTAGGGAGGCAGAAGAGAGAGTGGGCACCAATTTTTTTAACGTGTTCCACGATACTATACTTTTGGAGGAGCCAGTGTCTACTTCCATCCGGCATAGGGCACCCTCAATCTTAACTGTCAGGTAGATTTTTTTCTTCCTTTCCCCGGTGGCTTGGCAGACCTCCTCCTCAGTAACATCATAGTCCCGGGAAATGGTGAAGCATTCGTCCCCTGTCTTGAAGGGTCTCCCGGTGGGGCGCCGGCCAGTTGGGTGTGTTGGTGGCAGGTTGGCACGGTATACCCTGGCCAGATGTCCCTTCTTGCTGCAGCGGCGGCAGATAGCCATTTTAAAATGGCAGGAGGCTTGGGGATGCATTTCGCCGCATCCAAGGCAGGGCGGTGTGGCATTCTTCCGCTCCAAGGGCCATTTCTTCCGCGGCGCTGCCCTTAGACGGTCGACCTCGTCCGCGTCTTCTATTTCCTCATCAGGGACTGCGTCATTGTAGTGAACTGCCACAGAATGGCTGGCAGATGTGGAAGTAGGCTGGAATCTCTGTATTTCAGCCGTGGAGTGGTTGGACATCTCCGAAGCCCTGGCTTCATCCAGCGCAAGTTTGAGGCTGAGTTCTGTGCGGGCGAGCAGGCGGCGTTGTAACAAAATATCTCTCACGCCGCACACTAATTGCTCCAGGAGGGAGTCATCCAGATCACAGAACTCGCAATCAAGGGCAGCGTCCCTGAGGGAGGCCATGTATTGATTTATGAACTCTCCCTCTTTTTGAGTCCTTTGTCGGAACGCGAACCGCCTGTCTATCCATGACGGGGTTGGACTGTAGTGATTCTTTAGCTTCTCGAGAAGGTCTTCCCAGGGCACCGTGTATACGAGCTCGGGGGCGACTAGGGCCAGGGTGGTGGAGAACATCTGGTGGCCACAGGCATTCAAAAAATAGGCTCACTTCGGGGCTCTTGATAGTTCGGTGAGATCGTTCGCCTGGAGGAAACATTCAAACCTCTCCAGGTATGCGTCCCACATCTTGGTTGCCAGGCTATAAGCTTCGAATGAGGTCAGGTTGTTGCTTGCCATCCTGAAAAGGACAGGCTGAGGAGATTTGCCTCCGTGACTATGACAGCTCGCTGTGGTTCAGCTCGATTTGAATGGCTCAGATGACCTGTTACCTCAGGAATCCCACCTGCATCGCCAGTGCTCTGTCGGGAGAATGAGGGGATTCCACAAACTGAGGCGAGACAGGGTCTTAACCAGAAGAAGCCTTTCTTGGCTAACAAGTAACAGCAACAACAACTCAGCTCGAGGCTATTCCTTGCCGGCAACAACTCACCTCACGTCTGACAGCTCTTTTATAGCCAGCTGTCAGACGCAACAGCCAATGGCGGGGCTCTAAATCTCCCGCCTGAAAACAGCCATGGCTTCGGCCAATCAGAGATGCTCCCGCGGCTAGTGAGCGTCTGTGAGAACGTAGCAATAGCTACTGATGGACTATGTATCTTAGGCAAAGGCTATAGCTCAGAAGTCAAGTACACACATAATATAGGCATCAGCCCAAGCTGAGGAATTTCAAAGGCACAGAATACACGTTTGAACACAAGTGGATGTTTATGTGTTAAAAGATGCTTACAATTGAAATAGATAATAGCCCAATGCTCGCGAGAACATTTCCTATATATCCTTTTGAATTCTAAAGATGGCTGAGAATTCTCAGAGTTGTAACAACGCCACATCGCTGATCTGCTTTCAAATTAATATTTGGAAAGATTGTACTGCAATATGGAAGCAAACATTTGATGAGGCTAGTGGCCCAATCTACAGACTAGTAGTAATGTGGATATTGTAGGTTTCCCCCCCCCCTCCTGTATAGCTTCCTGATATCATATAAAAAATTCAATTATGTACATATGCATGTGTGAAAGAGAATCATTGACTAAGATGGGTGGCTATAGAAATTGGATAAATGAACAAACAAACAAACAAACACTACAAAGCAATACACAAATCAGCCTCAGAGAAAGGACAGGAAATGATGTTGAGAAAAGGATTTCAAAGGATTTTTTTTTTAAATTTAATGGAGCTGTCCATTCAGCATTCTCTCATTGGTAGTCAACAGGTAATCACCATTTCATGCCCCTAGTTAGGTCACCCAACATATTGGTTCACAGTGGATAAAATGTTTCCTTGACTTTAAATTTTTATGAGATGGCTGGCCAGGTCAGCAGACAATATAGTAGGTCCAGATCCTGAACATTGCCCTTCACCTAATCTAAACCTCAATGTTCTTTTTACATTACTACATTCCAGCTCTACAATTTGGTTCTATATTACAATCTGTCTATATACTCATTCATGCAGACACTTTAATGGGGTGAGCCTTCTTTTCAGGGCTACAAGAAAATTGTTCTCATTCAACAGATGCAAACAAAGTGCTTGTATTAGACTAAGGGTATGTAACACCACAAAATTACTTCCATATATAGAAATAGCATCCTCAAATTGCATCGTTCTCTCTTTATAACTATGAATATACAGCAAGGACTAGAAGATAGAATCCATGAAATTCCTTAAGCTATACTGCCAAAGCCACAAGAAGCACTGTCAGTTGTCCTCTTTTAGGGGAATGGTTGAAATTTGGCAATCTCTTTTATTTTTATGTCCAGTGAATGAGAAGGATTGTTAAGTAGTCTGATTATTTATATATCTAATTTTGAATTTTCTTTTGGAGGCAGTTGGGCACAAGGGGATAAGATGCTGGAATACACGAATCCATGGTCTGCTCCAACACAGTAGATTTCTAGTCTGGAATCTATTTGATTCCATAAAGAAGCAGTGACCCCACAGTTAGTGTCACACAGTAGATTTCTTCTGTGTGACACTAACTGTGGGGTCATTGCTTCTTTACGAAATCAAATAGATAGTGCATAATGTCAGAGTATGAATATTCATGGACTGGAATAGATCAGCCAATGGGAACTGGCAGAGACATGGTCAGCCAATGAATAGGCATGGTAACTGGGTCAGCCAATGAGGGCTGTTTTGGAAATAGAAACTTAAGGAAGAAGTCTGGGTGTGGCTTAGGCAACTGAGTCTGTGCAGAAGCTCTGAAACAGAAACTAAACAAGTCTGGACTTGCTTGCCTGCTCTGAACTCTGAATTGAAACTCATCTCTGCTGTACTGCTGCCTGTGTTTTGCTTGTAACTGCTACTACGTTGAAGAAGAATCTATATTGGTATTGTACATTTATTGTATGTGTTATTATGTATATAAAGAAATTAATGAATCCTGTTGAATCAGTTTACCTGTGTGTGCTTTCTGGATTTGATTTTCTGCAACAAACTCTAACACATAAGTTAAGTAATGTTTCAAGAACATAAGAACATAAGCAGTCCTGTGCTGGATTGGATCCCTGGCCCATCTAGTTTAGCAGTCTGTTCTCACAACAGCCAACTAAGTGCACAAGAACTAATCTCCCAGCAGATGGCCAGTCACCCTGCCATCAAGGCTAATAGCTATTGATGCCCAAGGTTTTCATGAATTGGTCCAATCTCCCTTTGAAGCCAATTAAGCTGATAGCCAGAACCAGATCTCATCCTAGTTAATTCCAAAGTTGAACAGATGGAGACAATGGAAATAGTTTCAGTGAAATGTTTTGTCCTGGTCTAGTGACCTTCTGATCCTGGAGATTTCTTTTCTACGTTCACCCTCTCCCCAACGCATAAAGCAGGTAAGTTCGACATGACTTTATGGATGCTAATAAAGCAATTACATTTTTCCCCCTGATCCATTTTGAGATAGGTGCCCTCCATTAGTGTTTCTCTGAATTCTTTTGGACTCTAATTCCCTTCAGGCCCATAATAGCCAGCCTAAAACATCTGGAAGAATCAATGTTGGGAAGGCTGTTTTAAGAACTCAACCTTCTGTTCTGCTATGTAGAATACTTTTGAAAACTAATTTGTACTTGACTTCAGTTTCCAGGACATTTTGAAAGATTTATTTATCAGCAACTGAAGTATAAATATCACATGTTTAAGAACTCATGACATTTCCAGGTCTTTACTATACAACCAACATTAGCTTTCTGAGGGGGAAAAAAATGCATTACATGCAAAATTCTCTACTGTCCAAAGCAATTGCTTGAATTACACTTTTCACTCCTCAGAGAGATGTCCCAGAAACTGTACAGTTTCTGCCATCCTCGGAAACTTTGCAACAGTAATGAAGACCTGGATATTCAAATTCTTCACACAGCATGTTGGTAGCATTTATCTGGATTTTAATAGTTTCAAAAGATAACCCCCTCATTCTTGATAGGATATTATTTGTGTCACTGAAATGAAACAGTGTGCAGTTCATGTTTTATATACCTGAGAACATATGGCTACAAACAAGTTTTGCATTTAGGAAGGCAGAAAAAAATAATAATAATAACAATCCCGACCATTTGTTTTACTGGCCCTAAACTTAATAAATAAAGAGATGCAATGGGTTCAACCCAGACTGAGCATGTAAAACAAATTTGCCAAGATTTTATTGGAATGGATTTGCACAGTCCAACAAAATGGACTCTACCACAGCACAGATGGCAACATTAAACTGAGTCTGCTAACATCTACTTTTTTTCCTGATCAAAAATCTGCAACAACAACAACAAATAAAGCCAGTTGTTTGTAAAAGCATCTGAAAAAAATGTATGCTTTTGAAAACAACATAGAAAAAAAAGCGCAATAACAGTTTAAATAAAAGCTTATATTAGGAAATTTTAAAACCTGTAATGTCAGTATTTGTAGAACAAAGGAGAACATATGGGAAATTAGTTCACACATATAAACAATTCAGCATGGTAGCAACCTGGATTGGAAGGGGCAAGGTGATTCAGAGTAAACATGGATATGCATTTCACACCTTTTGATATTTCCTTAAGTCAATGTGTCTTTATCTGGAACCTTCCATCACCTTGTTGTCCTCTAGCCTAGATGATTGAACAGGAATCAATTATTTATTTATTAAAACATTTACCGTATGTATCTGCACATAGAATAGTGGGTGGCTCCCAAACATGCACATAGACAGAAATGCAAGTATGCATACATGTGTGCAGTAGATTCCAGGACCAACTGATCGGCCTTTAAATCACAGTAATGGTATTCTGTCTCATCAGAGACTCTTGGAGGATGGGATGAAAAACATTTCATAAGAGACGTTGTAGCTATTTTAAATGTACACCATCTTCATGGGCAACTCCTGAATCTACTGAGAAACTGTATTCGCAGAAACCAGCTTCTGCATGAAATTAACCTTATTTAGTAGGCATGGGGGTCAACAGAAGAAGAGAGGCATGAAGTATAGGATTGGGTAAAAAAGGAAGGCAAAACATCACGGCCCTTATTGTCATGTTCCAAAAATTATGGGAATAGCCCATTCCCATAATTCTGTGTAAACCTATTCCTGCCAAAAGCATAGCAATAGCAATAACACTTAGTCTAATATACCATTTCATAGTGCTTTACAGCCGTCTCTAAGCAGTTTACAGAGTCGGCATATTGCCCCCAACAATCTGGGTCCTCATTTTACCAACCTTGGAAGGATGGAAGGAGAGTCAACCTTGAGCCGGTCAGAAACGAACTCCTGGCAGTCGGCAGAATTACTCCACAATACTGCATTCTAACCACTGCACCACCACAGTACTAGTATCATAGTACTAACTGATTATTGAATGTTTAAACTGCCACAAATATACAACTCTTAGTGGCATATAAGAATTATAAATGCAATCATAAAACATCAATGGTATAATCCTCACAATAAGTAGAAGTTTAAAATAATAACTTAATGAGAACAATCTAAATAATGTATTCCTATCAGAGGTGGGTTTCAGCAGGTTCTGACCAGTTCTGGAGAACCGGTAGCGGAAATTTTGAGTAATTCGGAGAACCGGTAAATACCACTTCTGACTGTCCCCAGCCCCCATCTATTCTCTGCCTCCTGAGTCCCAGCTGATCAGGAGGAAATGGGGATTTTGCAGTATCCTTCCCCTGCTATGCCCACCAAGCCATGCCATGCCCACCAAACCACACCCACAGAACCGGTAGTAAAAAAAATTGAATCCCACCATTGATTCCTATGACATTCTCCCAGCTAAATAAACTCTTCTGGAGGAGCTCCATGTTAACTTGTTTGTGAAAGAACAACAAAATGGAAATGACTTTAGCTTCTCAAGAGGAGCTGTTTTCATGATATTGGGGACCTTAGAGAGAAACACCTTCTCCTCACTTCAACAATCCCCACCACCTTAATTTTAATGGTCGTGAGGGACTATAGATATTTTTTTTTCCGGTTATTCTAATCTGGAGGTCAATTCAAGTTGACCCAGGCTGAATCCTAACTGAAAAAGGTTCAGACAACTCCCTTCCTCTATCGTGCTCTGAAGTTGCCTCCTGGAAGACTGAAGAGATGGTGATCCAGTTGTCTAACACAACTGGATTAAGAGGAAGTCTCTGGAAAGAGTGCACCATACCCTATTTTCATCTCCAGAAATTAACCCCTCCTATAATGAAGCATTCACCACTTCCTAAATCCAGCTGACCATTCCCACTCCTGCCTTTTGAAAGTGGCTGGGTATATATTAGAGACACCCCCTCCACTTCATTGCATTCACAAGGATATTGCTTTAGATGCCACCATGTGGATTTTGTCCAAAGTCTTGAATCAAGACTTTAGGGAATAAGCAATTTTTATTAATAAAGTATTATACAAAATTATCACAGCTGCCAGCTGTCTAATGAGGTGGCCCAAATCAAAAGGGAGTAGGACATCCTAAACAAGACAGCTCACCAACACTTTGCCAACATGATAATGGAGGACAAGTAGAAACAAATAGTTTCTTTTCTCACTGTCACAGTGTAAGATTCAATGTGAATCTTACACTACACAATACACAAGCTTGATCAAGTTCACTTCAAATATTTCCTCCACTGTGACTGACCCAGGCAACACTTCAGCAGCTTCATCACCTGGAGTTCGTGAGTAAACTAAGGTGCCAGCCAGAATCCACAAGTAGACAGAGGCATCTCAAGAGCAATCCAATGAGAAACCAGGTCTCTTCCTCTTACTAGTGGAATTACCAGCCAGATGAAAAGGAAGCCCTCTTGGCATTTACTAGCATCCATCTGGATCCATAAGGTATTTGAGGCTGGCCATTCAAAACAGCCTAATCACCTCACAAAAGTCAATCTCATTAGGACGTGATCTGACCATGGCAAAGTCTAGATATAATGTCTTCCAAACACTCTATATTGGCCATGCTTAAGAAGTCTAAGAATTCAGGTTGTCCTGGTTGAGGAGATTGTTCTAATATGTTGGATTAATTTTTCCCTTATCACCATTCTTTATTGGAACAGTGTTGGTTGGGGATGAGGGGGAATTTATTCCAATATATCTAAAACAGGGCTGTCCAACTCGTGGCCCACGGGCCGGATTCGTCACACGCTGCCCATGCCCAATTTAGCGAAGGGGAAAAAAGTCCCGATACATCATGTGACGCCATCATGACGACGCAAGTTTGACACCCCTGATCTAGAAGGGACCACTTTGGAAAGTACCACTTTACTATCCAGAAATTTTTCTTCAAACGTTTTAGTTTGGAAGTCAGAGAATAGAAATGTATGAACATCCTGGTATCCAGTCCCTTTTTACAGGGGCTCTATGTACATTTTTTTTTTACAAATGTCCATATAAATGGCTAAAAGATAAGACTAAAGAAAATGACAAAGGATTATGAAAATGCAAACCAAAAGCTAAATCTCCATAAATATAGATCCATTGATTCATTGATCATACAATAAACTATAAAGCACCCAGTACAATTCAGCACTAAGTGCACTTAAGTCCATTGATTTCAACAGATGTCAGCATAGTTGTCTAGCTTAGATCGTAGTCAACATTTATTGTTACTTTAAAGCTCTCCATCTTCAAGCTGTTGTTATATTAGCTGTTAGCCCTAGACTCAGGCCACATAAAACCACTTTTATCATTTTTGAACTCAATCTTCTGCATTCAGTCAGCTCAGTAAAATGCTATCACTTACTAATCTGGGGTTCCTAGTATTACATCAATGGCTGCTTTGTTTTTGGAATAAAATGCAAGGCTGAAAAAACATATGATCTTCTGACATGTCACCGTTACAAAGCTTTGTCTGCTTTACTGCAATTTGCATTTTACCTGAGAATATTAGACTTGAATCCTAAGCCAAATATATACAAATTAAAAGTCTTCAGAATATCTTAGTCCACAAAGCATTTTCCCTAGGAAGCAAATGGCAGGCTTGGGGTGGGTTGGAACATCTACAACTTGTGTTACAGTTTAACATGAAAAACTGACTGGCCTCCGGGTATTTCACGTAATTAGATCAGCTTCTCACCAACATACAATTCCTTTTGCTCATCTAAAACTGCGATTTTATTTTGCATCTATGGCAAGCAGAGTAGGAAGAGAGGAAAGTGAGACAGAAGCATTACCTTTAAAGCCCTATATGGCTCAGGACCAGGTTATCTTCGAGACCGCCTTCTACCGCATAGCTCCCAGCGACCGGTAAGATCCCACAGGGTTGGGCTCCTCCAGGTCCCGTCAGCTAAACAGTGCCGGCTGGCGGGCCCGCGGGGGAGGGCCTTCTCTGTGGCTGCCCCGGCCCTCTGGAACCAGTTACCTCCTGAGATCCGGAAGGCCACCCTGCTGGCCTTCCGGAAAGCGGTGAAGATCTGGCTCTTCCGGCAGGCTTGGGACCGTTGATCTCGCCTCTGTAATTGGCGAGGTCCGGCCATGAAACGGTATGTATGAGTTTTGAACTGTTTTTAACTGTTTTTATTATGTTTTCTTTTAATCACAAACGCTGCAATTGTGTGTGTCTGTGTGTCTGTGCATCTGTATAAAACATAATAATAATAATAATAATAATAATAATAATAATAATATAACTTTTTGGTAATTCAGTAATATAGTTCACTATGAAGAGATGGTACTGTCTGTAACTCAGATGCCTTTTTAAAAAAAGAAACCATCAGGTAAATTATGGTTTCAGAATAGATCCCTTTGAATATTAGCTATGAATAATTGAGCCTAAAACAAATGCTGTAGTTCAAAGTATTCAATTTTTGTAGTTAATGCATTACTCTGCATATTCATTTTCCTTCTTCCTACACTTCTTCCTACAACAAGTTATTTTTCTCTTTCTCCCCCCCCCCAATGTGGATATTTACTGAAAGGTTAAGATCATGAAATCTAATGGTTCAGTGCAGGTGGGCAGACAGATATTTTTTTTTTTCCAATTTCCCAGTCAATGGCCTCAAATCATTTAGCTGGCTTCCATGTCTGAGGAAGTACTAGAATCTGAGTCTCCCCACTCCTTGATCATCAGAGCATCCTAGTAACTATACTACAGTGATTTTAAAAGAGAGAAAAAGAGAGGGGAGGAAACGCACAGCAAGGCAAGGCAGGCATTCCTACATCTATTACCATCTGTCTCCTACTCCTTGTCTATTAACCAAGATGTCTGGTTGATTGGCCAATACTTGCTTTTCCGTCTGGATCTGGAAGTCCCACAGGATTTTAGCCCTGTTATTCTGTACAATCTTCTGTGGAATAACCCATCTGGACTCGGGAGAATCCAGCCCATACACTAGGTAGATATTCGTGTACACAAAGCTAGCAACTTGGTTGTGCCATTCAATGTCTTGTGTTCTTGTCTGCCTTTCACATTCTGCCACTTTGTATTAGACTTTTCTAACACCTCTCTGCACAGTCTGCACCTTGGGTCTCTGGTGTGATAGATCCTGCTTCTATAAGTCTGGTGCTTACCCGTGTTTCCCCGAAAATAAGACCCTGTCTTATATTTTTTTGAACCCTGAAATAAGCACTTGGCCTTATTGCCATGCACTCAAAAGCCCGATTGGGCTTATTATCAGGGGATGTCTTATTTTGGGGGAAACAGGGTAGTGACAGACGATAGATAGATAGATAGATAGATAGATAGATAGATAGATAGATAGATAGATAGATAGATAGATAGATAGATAGATAGATAGATAGATAGATAGATAGATAGATAGATAGATAGATGGATGGATGGATGGATGGATGGATGGAAGGATGGAAGGATGGATGAATGGAGGGATGGATGGAGGGAGGGATGGAGGATGGGATGGTGGGATGGTGGGAGGGTTG
>QLTV01002694.1:2937602-2953830 GCA_003457575.1 Thermophis baileyi
AGATAGATAGATAGATAGATAGATGGATGGATGGATGGATGGATGGATGGATGGATGGATGGATGGATGGATGGATGGATGGATGGATGGATGGATGGATGGATGGATGGATGGATGGATGGATGGATGGAGGGACGGACAGACAGACACACAGATTTATAGCATACGCATTAAATGTACATAAATTCTGGATTCTATTCTGTTAATCTTGTTGATAGCTGTATGTACATATTGTATTACATTCTACATTGTGGTCTGCACAGAACGACATATATTTGAATGCAGCCCTAACTCTTGTATTCCAGTAAGGTCATTCAAGTAGGTAGACCCGCACATAAAATTAACAATTCAAAAGCAGAGTCGGCTTTATTGAAATACTTATATTTTGTCATTTCTTAGGAGAATGTAAGCTGTCTAGGCATGGATCAGAATGAGGTCCGCTTAGTTTTAACAAGGCAACAGCATATCTCAACTTGTTCCATTTGTTAATCTTTTCATTTGATCTTATGATCACACCAAACCTCTTCCACCAACTGTAAGTTCTGTTTCTTGAACAAAGATGCAAAAAAAATCAAACGGGATGGCTTTAGAGTACTGTACTAAGGATAAAATTGTGAGAAATGTGATTTTGTGTAGTGGTTAAAGCATCAAGCTAGACACTGGTCCCACTTTAGACACAAAGCCAGCTGGGTGACCTTCTCTCTCTCTCTCTCTCTCTCTCTCACTCTCTCTCTCTCTCTCTCTCCCCGGAAAACATCTTCTGAAAAACCTTGCAAAGAAAACTGTAGGGACATGTCCAGGCAGTCTCTGAGAATTGGACACAATTGAATGGAAGGGAGGAAAAAAGATATTTTTTACAGATAGCTATGGCTTGAAAAGGCTGAATTATTTTTCTTTGGAACTAGGCACCATTTATCTCTACAACCAAGAAATGATACAAGGTAGTAAACACGTTTTCATTGGTGCAATGATCCTTCATAGACGAGGCAGTTCATATTAAGCCACAATGTTGTCAACTTCTGTGGTGCTAGCAAAAGAATACCAGCCTTAGCAGTAGGCAGATTAAACCCAAATCAATCATAGGTTCCATCCAAAAACATTATTAAAGGCAAAAGATTTCTCTCCCCCCCCCCCATTTCATACAATACTCCTTCTCTGGAGTGAAGCAACAGAAGAGCAATGCAAAGTACAAAACTCACAACAAGCGTGTTCGTGCACATGCATACAAAAGCTGTTAAATGTTTCAATTGAATGCAAGTATATATAGTAAAAGAAATAGGAATGGATAGTCTGAAAGGAAGAATGTGACATAAAAGAGACACAATCAGGAATATCAAGCACTACAAGATTATTTTTTCTCATTTGGATAAAAGATTCTATCACCACATGCTATCCAAATGTGACCAAAGAAAGCCAGATATTTTTAAGGGGGGGGATGGGCGGATTACCTGCCTATTTTGCTTTATATTTATTTGTTTGTTTTAGGAATGCATGCCCCAATTGTCTATAGGAATGTACAAATAAAACTAAAAATTAGTTTAGAATAAACAGTGAAAATTTTAGCATCTCTCCAGAGACAGAAAAGAACAGAGAAGAAAAAAGGAAACTAGGTGGATAGGCAACACATAGAATACCAATAAATCAGCCAATCTTGCCTGAAGGACAAGATTATATAATTCAGATTACGTTAAATATATTATTAATTAATTAATTAATTAGATTTAACAGAATAACAGAGTTGGAAGGGACCCCATCCCCCTTCTCAAGCAGGAAACCCTATACCATTTCAGATAAATGGTTGTCCAATCTCTTCTTTAAAACCTCCAGTGATGGAGCACCCACAACTTCTGAAGGCAAGTCCTTCCACTGATTAATTGTTCTCACTGTTGGGAAATTTCTCTTGGATTCTAGGTTGCTTCTCTCCTTAATTAGCACCTTTTTATATATCACTTTTTCTCCAGGAGCTCAAAATGTTCTACAGAGTCACCATGAGTGAGTGACACGAGCAGTACCTAAATTTGACAAATAAATAAATACATGACACTTAGTCCTCCCATTTTCTCTATACATCGGAGTCATTAATAACTAGGAAGGAACCAAAGTTGAATCTTAGTTCTGTCGACAAGACTAGGCATGATATCCACAACCTTCATGTCAGGCAAGTAAGTCATCATGTGACTGGGACATCTGACTTATATCTGTCAATTCTTCTTAAACTAATCCTGCAGCAGTAGGAGTCCATATACAATATGAGACTTGATATATCTCATATAAATATAAGATATGAGCATTTTGAGATTCTGTTTTTTTTTTCCCTTGAGGCATAGTCTCCTACCTTGAGACCATCATCTTTTACAATTACCTAGTTCAAGTAGAGGCATATTTCAGGGCCCTTTATGGTGCCACACTCAAGACTTTGAGGGATTACATATTGCACTGAAGTTGTTGGGTTGTGCACAGTTAGTTTAGAAAATAAGCCATGAATCTGGATTAAAGATTGAAGCTTCCATGGAGGTCAGAGGTCTTCTTGCATCTAATTCTGCCCCAAAAGAACAATAAAACAGCCAGTGAATAATAGGAGCAGAAGATCCTTGTATATGGTGATCTGTCTTCCATATGGAGTATTTATTTGGGTGCTCTTGACATTGTAATTGAGATACACTGCTTTACTATGCTGCACATACATCAAACCCTGTGAGCTCCTTGAAGGGCAATCTCAGGACCAGGTTCTTTAGTGGATGGTCATGTATTTCTGGTTCTAAGTCCTTAGAGGGGACAACCTGCCCTGTCTTCTGTGGCTGGAAGGAGACAAAAGTCATAATGACCTTGAGCATAGTGTATCTATCCATATTCATTTCTAACTGTTCTGTTGGAATCCAAGCCAAATCAAACCTGATGCTGTCAGGGGCAATGTTTAGTCAGGACAAGTTTTTAAAGATGTCACTGTGGGGACCAGAAGGGACAGCTGTTTTATTTCAGCTCAGATTTTAGTCCTTTGCAAGAATACCAGAGGAAAAAAAAATCCGTAAGTATATGGGAGTCACTGACTTCAAATTAAGTGGTAATGAATGCAGATTTCCATGAAGATTCCACGAGTTGGTAATTACAGTTTTATTGCAAGTGGAACTGGTGAAATAAACTTGGTCTCTACTGTCCCATCCATGTAATTGATGAGTTAATTTGTCTTTAGTACTCTTGCTGTTCTAATATTTCTCCATCGGCACCATGAAAATTAATAGGATGCAAAATGTATAAAATTATGCCCGCCCCAAAGCCACTGTACAGTTCCAGTGAGGCTTATTTATTTCAACTGCTGCTGGTGCAGGGTCACCGGCATCTAAAAAATACACACACACACACACACACACACGCACACGCACACGCACACACCCTCCCCTCCCCCCCAATCTTCTCAGTGACATTTTCAAACTTGACATTATATGACATTTTCAGTTTAATATTGCTAATACTCTGGCTGCGGAATTAAAACTACACCCAGAGGAAGGACTAAACTCAGGCACATCAGCAAAAAATGTTGCTCAGGCTCTTTTCATACCAAATATTTACATATAAATAATTCTCAGTGTAAAAGGGAGGAAAAAAATGCCTTGGTTCATCTCCATCTTTTTAATTTTCTCTTGTTTCTTACAGTGGTTCCAAATTCCTGTGAGAAGACCATTATTCTATTTTTAAAAATCCTTTTGAAGAGTAGGTTTAATAGATACCACAAGGAATGACAAAATAGTGATCTGCCAGATGAATCAGAACCTGCCTCCATCCATGCAACAGAACGAGTTAAAAACATAGATGACAAAATGTGTGGCATTAAAGTGGACCGAAACATTCAAACTGCAGAGAGCATTCTCTTTTTGCATGTTCTGCTACGTTTTGCAAATTAACAAAACTAGTTAACTGAGGCTTTGCACAACACACTGATTTTCTATCTGCAGAGATTTTTACCACACCAACATCGTCATCTGTTCCTAACTTGTTTTGTCATTTTGCCAAAACGACAAAACAAACATTGTGAATCACACAATACAAGCTCCACCCTTTCATACTGGAGTTGTGACATTATGCATTACACTTTTCATCGCTTGCCTCCCCTTAAATTTACCTGGAGTCTACAACGTTCTATTTGGTATTTTAAATCAAATCTGAATCTGTAGAGAAGGCTGAAGTATATATTTTCTTATAGAGGAGAAAAAGATGGTGGACTGAGATGGCAGAATGTGGACCATAAAATTTCAAACTGCAAATGAACAGGGTATATATTGCAGATTCAAATCTGACAGTGTGGCAGTTCAACTTACTTTACAAGCTTGTGATTCCTTTGTCTAAGAATCCAGGCAATAAACCAGGGGTGGGTTCCACTTTTCCTTCCCTACCGGTTTGCATCGTGACGGAAATGCGCATTTTGCACACGTGCGCTCGCTTCGCTCGCATGCGCGCCTACGTCACATCGGGGAAATGACCCTCTACACATGCGCAGAGGCTTCTTTGCCAGCCGCGGTGACCGGAGGACCGGTTCAGGGGCGTGGACAGCTGGCCATCGCTGCTGGTTCGGCGAGTGGGTGCAAATTTCCGCCACCGGAACGGAATGGTATGGGTGAATCAGTCCGAACCGGCAGCAACCCACCACTGCAATAAACCTATCACCAACTAGAACATATTTCTAAATATTTAATAGTCTGACCATTTTCAATGGATCGTTGTAGCATTGAGCTTTACGTATGTAAACAATCAAAATGGATCTGGCCATTGTTCTAGGATATTTGCACATATATTATTTTAATCATATCTTTAGATGTTCAAAATCAATGATTTTTCAGTTACCCAATGAATACTTAACAGATTCAGCTCTTAGGAACCTACAAAATTTCAGATGCTAACTGAAACATAGCCATTGTTGAAGAATGCTGGGAATTGTAGTTCGATATCTGGACAGCTAAGAGTTCCTCCCTGTTTCTATAAATTATAGTGGAAAGAATAATGGGATGAGGTGGAGGAGAAAAGCCTAAAGTATAGACCAATGCAATCCATCTCCATCCACAAAGAAAATTTTGAGAATGTATGAACCATATTCTAAATACATCTAAAAATATTTGTTTGACAATTATGACCAGTTGCAGCTCTCTTATTGCAATCGTCTCCAAACTTTAAAATCCAAATTTCCCAGCCATGGTCCTTCAGAAATTATCAAAGTCATTTCTTCCCATCATTTTCCCCAAAAATCTTCAAATTTATCATAATAGTGGATTATACAGCAGTTACAACTTTTTACCTTTTCACCAACCAATGACATTGTTGATAAACAATTTTTATGAGTATTTGCTTCACTAGAGCATTAGTCCTGTATTTAAAATAAACACATTCTGAGGAGAAAGATTAAATGCTGTGAATATTTACAAACAGTAGTGGTTAGGCAGTAAAATATTTTTGAGCTGCGGCTCATTAAAATGAAACAAAACAAAAGGAAAAGAGAAGTTTGAAATGATTAGACATACAGAACTGATTATCAAATAGAAGAAATTTCAAAGTGGAATACCTCAAATAATATTATGTACTGTAGGTTATAAGACGAGAAAGGGTCTCATCAGGCACCGGCAGATAAGGAAAATCTAGTGAAAAGAAGGACTAGAGGTGACATGATAGCAGTGCTCCAATATTTGAAGGGCTCAACAAAGAAGAGGAGGTGAACCTACTTTTCAAAGCACCTGAAGGTAGGAGTCAATCTGTTCTCCAAAGCACCTGAAGGTCAGACAAGAAGCAATGGATGGAAACTAATCAAGGAGAGAACCAACTTAGAAATAAGGAGAAATTTACTGACAATGAGAACAATTAATCAGTGGAAAGACTTGCCTCCTGAAGTTGTGGGTGCACCATCACTGGAGATTTTCAAGAAGAGATTGGACAGCTATTTGTCTGAAATGGTATAGGGTCTCCTGCTTCAGCAGGGGTTTGGACTAGGAGGTCCCTTCTCACTCTGCTATTCTTTTATTCTGTTAAAATCTAACAAGAAGTGAAAACTCTCAAATCCCAGGAGCACATAACAGCCTTTCAACACTTGGCTAGCTTTTACAGAGTTCATCCTATGACATGAATCCTTCCCAATTACTATTCGCTGAGGACCTGATTTCATATCTCACTCCTGTGATAGGCAGAAGCCAGTCCAAGCTACTCAGGTAAGAAAACAACATTTTCTTAGTAAAACAATAGAAGACTTCTCATTTGGGCAATTCAGGACTAGTGAGGAAGAAACTCAAGGTGACGTAGTCAAAAGCACTGACTGTCTCAGCTCCACCTCTCCCAGTAGGAGTGTCCTTTTCGTCAATCCCAAAACTCCGGGTCATGCTATGAAATACCATTTGAGACAAAAGTATTAAGGGCACAGGAAGACAAAATAGAAAATAAAAGGGGGAGGAGCTTGCTTTTTCTTTTTTCCTTGCAATTGCAACATTTTTATTATTACAATATTATAATAACAACCACCAGAAAAGAGACAAAAAAGCAGATAATTAAGAGTAACCAGCAGAGAGATATTACACTGGATTCTTTCACAAAAAGTTTCAGGAACTGAGCAGTAAGTTAGCTGAATTGCTTGATACTAAATTGACTAAATCATTTAAGATTAAATTAACAGCTTTTGAAATAAGAACAAATGAAAGATTTGTAAAGCTAAAAGAGGAGATGGGAGTTAAGAAGATGGAAAGGTCTGTAAACAAGTGTATAAGTGGATATAGAATAGAATAGAATAGAATAGAATAGAATAGAATAGAATAGAATAGAATAGAATAGAATAGAATAGAATAGAATAGAATAGAATAGAATAGAATAGAAAATAGAATAGAATAGAATAGAATTTTTTATTGGCCAAGTGTGATTGGACACACAAGGAATTTGTCTTGGTGCATATGTTCTCAGTGTACATAAAAGAAAAGATAAGTTCGTCAAGAATCATAAGGTACAACACATAATGATAGTCCGGGTACAAATAAGCAATCAAATCATAGTAAGAACCAGTCAATATAAAATGTAAATATGTAAAACAAATTAATGAAAAGCAGAAATTCTGGAAAGTAAGACAGAAGTTATAGATATAAAGTTGGAAAGAGAACTAGATAATCTGGCTGTACTGGAATTGAAAGTGAAGGAATTTTGTTTGAGATTTAAAGCAATCCCACCGGATTGCAGATGAAGATATTAGAGAAAAGGTTATTAAAGCTTTAGATTGACATGAGGAAAACAAAGGCAAAAATTAATAAAGTATATAGAATAAATACAAGATTTGCAAGAATAAGAAATGTTCCAAGGGATGTTTGTTCCACTTCGTCAGTGAGAAGGCAAGGGATCTTTTTTTTTTTCAGGAGCAGCATTTAATACAAGCATGAAAATTGATAATACAGATGTAATTGTTTTTAAAGAGATTCCTATTACAATTTTGCCTCAGAGAAAAGATATTTCTTTTTTACAGAGGTTAAAACAGAAAAAGATTCCATTTCCAAGGCAACAATTGGAAAGTTACTTTCAAATGGCAGAGATTTTGACTGAATTCTGTCCAGAAAGCAAGAGAATTTCTGGAAAGAATGGAAGAGGATTGGAGGAGATTCAAATGGAGGTGTCAGAGGAGACTACTCAGAAATGTCAAAAAGGTACAACAGGAAACTGAAAAGGATGATACTGCATGAGGTGTTACAGATATAGATTTTTTGAATTTTTTGCTTATTTATTACAAATGCTTAATGTGGAATATAAATGAGAGGGAAAAGTATCTGGGTATCACTATGATAAAGATGAACTACATCAGAGGTGGTATTCAGCCGGTTCGGACTGGTTCAGGCGAACCGGTAGTAGCGACCTGCGGGTTGCCCACCCACCCCGGGGCTATGGCCCGTCCACCCACCCCGGGGCTATGCTGTCCTATTTAGCCATGTTTTCAAGCTGCGCACATGCATGCAAGCCGCACGCACGAACAAAGCGCATATGCGGGAGGCCGTGTGCATGCACAGAAGGCACGCCCGCGACCGAAGTGAGCGTGCGTGCGCCCTCACATTTTCGGTGCTGGGCGAACCGGTAGGGAAATTATGTGAATCCCACCTCTGAACTACATGTTATTTCAAAATACTTATTTTAAGACATGGAATAAAGTTTTTAAAAAGACAATTTAAGATAGGAGAAACTACAACTGTCACTGCCGGGGAGACCTTCTGTGATAAAAATGAATGACATGCCTAGAATGATGTTTTTGTTCCAGACAATACCTGTTTTGACAACTGATGCTCCATTTAAACGGTGGCAGAAGGGCGTATCTAAAATTGTGCAGCCTGGGGGGAAAAAAACCACAAATTAAAAGCAAGGTGTTACACAATTCAAAAGAAAGAGGAGGATTGGGTTTACCTGATTTGAAACTATATTTTGCAGCTTGTTGTTTGGTTTGACCCAGAAATAGAATGCTTTTGGAGTTAGAAGGATATTACCTGAGATTTGAGTGGCATCTGGTATGACAAAATCAAGATTAATGTTAATTTAAAAATCATTCTTAGATGCACTATATTAAAATATGAAATAAGTACAAACCCAGGTTGTGCCTGAAAACACCTATGTGAATTTCAGTACAAGAAGCATTTATTGAACAATAAGCAAACATAAATGGCTAAAAACATTGTGATGTACTAGAATTTTGTCAAGGGGAATAGAAAATAAAATCAAGAGAAGAAGTGATGGCAGAGGGATATCGTTGTCAGCAGTTTTCTTATCTACAGTTATTTAAAATAGACAAAAGAGTTTATGGTTTTGAACATTGCAAGACTGAGTTTGAAACAGAATTGTGTAAAAATAATTAAAGTATCATTTCTAAAATATATAAACTTTTATTGAAATATGAGTCAGAAGACCAAGTGAAAGAATGTATGATATAGTAGGCTAAAATATTTGATTATAATATGGAAACATGAGAAAATACGATTGAAAGGATTGAAACTTCCACTGTGTTGTAGTCTTAATGAGAGTTTTTATAAAATGATGGACTGTTGGTATGCATATATCACCAGAAAAAATGTCTAGAATGTATGAAGGCACTTCAAATTCATGTTGGAAATTGAATAGCAAGATGGAATATTTTATCATGCTTGATAAGTATATAAAAAAGCTAGAAAATTGTGGATTCAAATGCACACACTGATTCAGAGGATTCTAAAGAAAGACCAGAGGTTTTTTCCTTTGGGGATTGATGGACAAACAGTTGGAAAAAAGTCATAGAACTTTGCTTTTGTATATGATAATTGCAGTAAGATTATTGTATGCACAAAAATGGAAAGATTCAGTATTACCCACAATGGAGGAATGGTTTACTGAAGATGGTGGAACTTTCTGAGATGGCTAAATTGACTTCTTTGATCAGAAAAAAAAGACAATATTTATGTTTATTGATCACTGAAATTCCTTGTAGACTTTTTGCAGAAAACAAAAACAAAAAAACCCTCAAACTTATGGTTTATGGTTTTGATGATTAGATAGGATAGATTATAGAAAGAAGAAAATTATGTTGTAACCATATAAGAGGTAAATTTATAACTGTACTTATAACTACTGTAAAGAAAATCAGAAACCATTTCTTTGTATCTGTTTTTTTTTCTTGAACCTTTAGCTCTCTACATTTTCTTTATAATATTCTTTCATTTCTTTTTCCTTGCATTTTTACTCTTCTCTGTTCACTTTTTTAAAGTTTAATTTGTATTAGAATTTTACCATTATAATAAAGATTCTTAATAAATAATACTTATTCAGTGACTGAATTTTAGCTGCCCAAATTTGGAAGACCACTAGATGGTAGCCAGGAGTGATTAACAATCTCTTTGATGCCATCTAGTGTCCACAGGTAATCATTTTGGAAAAATCATATGGCTATATGAAAAACACCTCACAGCTGTGTCAATCTCTAACATGCACTGAGGTTCCCCTCCAGTCAACCTCACACACTCACAGTTGTCAGGTGAAGAAAGCAATTTACTTAAGGCCCAGCAGTTATCAGTAGACAAGGAAGAAATGTAAATCAACAAAGTTTCTCAGCTTACCTGAGTGATTCTGTTTTCAACACAGAAGAATAGTCAAAATCCAGTCCAAGTTCGGAGATCCAAATCAAGTTTGTCAGCCAGTTCTAGGTCAGAGTTACATGAGCATGATTCCCAGGAATGATACACCAGAGCAGAAGATCAGATGGGTCATGGCTGTTTCTTCAATCAAGCTGCAGCCACTGTATTTAATCAGGAGAATTACTCCCTTGCTTGGCAAGGTGCCTCATTGAACATCTTTGTTCTGTTCTCCATCTAGTTCCAAGTAGAGGTAGTTTGTCATCATCTGACTGCTCCAGCTGCTCCATCAGTGCCTGTGTTTGATCAGCCTCGAGTGACTCTTGGCTTTGAGTCTCCCAAGGCTGACATTTCAGGGTTCAGCTGGAACAGCTTCATCAGAGTCTGAGTCTTGGACCATGACAACTTTCTTGAATTCTGCCTTTAAAAATACTTATGCAATGGCCCAATCTGGTGGCACAAATCCCAGGAATCACTTACTTTGCAATTAAGAGACATGAATTCTTTGCCTGCCATCTGGTGGTTCTTAAGTCAATAAGTCAGCAGTCCTTTGGGAGAAAAAAAATGATTGGATGGAGCATTATTTTGGCATACCTTCAGTAGAATGGTTCATGGTGGATTTTCCCACAGTGGATGACATTTGAATTTCAACCATAGAAAACTACCCATCACTACCCTTACACTGTTCCATAGAGAAGTTATAGAGGACAAAGCACAGTGTGACTCTATTCCAGGTGTTTTCTAAGGGCATACTATATGGGTGCATCTTGAATTATGCTGACTTGATTCCTTCCTGTCTATCCAGGAAAGAACAGCAAAGAGGCTGTGTCTTTGAGCTCGTAGATTATAGCATTTATAGCATAAGTAACTTTAAGTTGAGAGAATTCAAGAAATGTTTAACATCCATTTTATGAAAAGGCATTTTTCCTACTAATCGGGGAAAAATGAGTTTATTTTGCTTTGGCTTAGATTTCAAAACATCTTACAAGCATAGATATGTTTATACATGATTTGATACAGTACATAGTAATTGAATCATTAAATGAATATGTCATATGTTTAGGTGATTTATATCAATAGCACTTAGATTTATCTAAGACTTATCTAAGCTTCACAGTGCTTTACAGACCTCTAAGCTGTTTACAGAGTCAGCATATTGCCCCCAACAATTTGGGTCCTCATTTTACCGACCTTGGAAATTTAATATGTTAACTTTTTAGGTTTTTTTTTTAAAAAAATGTTTGCTTGTTTTATCTTATTCTTTTTATTTCCTTTTTGTTTGTTTTGCTATTATAGCTCCACAATTAATTAGCTTGTTGGGTTCTTGTATATCACCTCCTTTCTGTAATTTTTTTGTATTTAAAAAAAAATCAATAAATTTAATTTTTTTAAATGGATTTAACCTTGAAAAGTGAATCTTAGCAGCTTACTTCTAAGGCTTAAACAGCTAATCTAAGGCCTAAAGAGATAACAATTCAGAAAAGCTTATCTGAAGCTTGAACAACTAAAATGTACAATCCAAACAATATTAGAGTCTATCAGTGGTGGGTTGCTGCCGGTTCGGACCGGTTCTTTAGAACCGTTAGCGGAAATTTGCCGCCGCTCGGCGAACCGGCAGCGATGATCGGCAGTCCATGCTCCCGAACCGGTCCCCCGGTTGCCGCGGCTTGAAAAAAAACCCCTCTGTGCATGTGCAAAGGCTTCTGCGCATGCACAGAGGGTCATTTCTGTGAAGTGATGTAGGTGCACGCATGAACGAAGAAAGCGTGCGCGTGTGAGCAAAACGCGCACTTCCATCGCGATGCGAACCGGTAGGGAAGGTAAGTTGAACTCACCGCTGGAGTCTATGATATACGTCTGCATATATTAATCCTAACTAAGCACTCATCAAAGTATTTCCTTTCAGTGCTACACAAAACTCAACAAGTATTATTAAAAAATAATAAAGCAAAGAAAGGAAAGTCATGAGATAATAAAAAGAGAACATAGCTAGAGCTATTTTACTAACTGTAACATATTTGCACAAGGTTGTATCATATTTGCACATTTAAATAAATGTTGTATTCAGGATTTATTGATTCTCCTCAGTCTGCCTTACTTTCACCAAGGTTTTCAATATTGCTGTCTGGACATTTATTTTGAAATTCAGATGCTGAACTTTGACAAAATGTCATTTCAGCTATAATGCACTTGGAATAATGTGTAACTGGAAACAAACTCCTCAAGGCATACTTCTTTGTTTCTGAAGAAACGAACACACAACACACAACATATACTGGACTACATTGAAATCCGTGTCCCTTTGCTTCTTCAAGTGCTCTCATTTCCATTTTGTGTGCCTCGTGGCTCTTGAACCATGCACTTTAATAAGTAGAAGAACTGGATGTTTGAGAAACACGGAGATACTTCCCTGTTGTGGCATTGAGTCTTTTCCTCCTGGAAGTTGTGGTTAAAAACAGCTTGCAATGATGTCATAGTTTGGTTCTCATTTTACATCACTAGCTGTCAGCTTTGGAAGTGAGTACAGGTAGTCCTCGAATTACAACAGTTCATTTAGTTACACGAAGTTACAAAAAGAGACTTATGACCATTTTTCACACTTACGACCGTTGCAGCAGCCCCATAGTCACATAATCAAAATTCAGACACTTGGCAACTGACTCATACTTATGACGGTTGCAGTGTCCCGGAATCATGTGATTGGCTTTTGTGACCTTTTGACAGGCAAAGTCAATGGGGGGGAGCCAGATTCACTTAACAACCATGTTACTAACTCAACAACTGCAGTGATTCACTTAACAGCTGTGGCATAAATGGTCCTAAAATGGGGCAAAATTCACTTAACAACTGTTTTGTTTATCAACAGAAATGTTGGGCTCAATTGTGGTGGTAAGTCAAGAACTACTTATACAGAAACTGGAAATGACACCTTTTTCTTTGTGATTATTCCATAAATAGATACCAACAATCAAGACTTCCATTAACAAGGATCTTGTTTACTATGCACATCAGAGATCTGCAGTCATTTGAGCTATCCCAGAGGTGGAAGCTCATTCTATATTACTTCATCAGACCTGCCCGGCACAATGTTTTAACATGATTTGTAAAAATAACAGTATTTTTGGGGGGGGGGGATATATATCAACATCATTATATGAACAGTGAGGCATCTGGGTATCATTCATTTAAATACAAATAATAATAGTGATATTAATAATATTTGTTACATTAATCATACGTACTTGCGGTGTTATTATACATATTTGTATTAGAGTGTGTTCCTTCATTGTTTAGTTGTTCAGTGTTTTTGTGCGCCATTCTAATAACAATCACAATATTATTTAAACGTACATAGTGATACCATCTTTCAACATCTAATCTTTACATCTAGCTATCACTTTTAGTATATTATATAAAAATATGTATAATAATATTCCCCCTTGATCTTGTTTCTGCCTCTATTCTAGCTCTCAATAAAGCCAATCTTACATTAAACAGCATTCCCTTTCTAACCACCATCTCTTTAGTATTTCAATTCTTATTTGTTTTTTGACTTGCCTCCCAAACTCCTCCGCTGGGTCTTTGTCTCTGTCTACATCTTTCCTATTTAACCCAAATATTTCTTCCATCTCTACTATCTTTTGCTGCCATACCTCCAGAGGATCTGCCCAAGCTCCTATGTTCTCTTCAAAAATATCTTTCTTTTTAAAAAAATATAAGACAGGGTCTTATTTTTGGGCAAACACGAAAATAAGACCCTGTCTTATTTTTTTTTTGCCACCAAAAAAGGCACCAGGTCTTATTTTCAGGGGGGGAATGTCGTTCAGTGACTCACCTCACTTGCGCGCATCGCCCCAGGCCTCATTTTCGCTGTCAGAGGCCTTCAGGAACTTCTTTGGCTTCGAATAGTTGCAGCCAGACCTTGCACACCTCGGCCCATTTCTTCTGCAGCCAGCAAGGCTTTCCTGAAGGCCTCTGTATATATGTATGTATGTATGTATGTATGTATATATGTGTGTGTATATGTGTGTGTGTATATATATATTGTATGTACAGTATGTATGTACAGTATGTATGTATATATATTACAGGTGGGAGGCGGCTGGAAGGACCTATCACACGTGCAATGGCCAAATTGATTAATGGCATATAAAGGCAGAGATCTCTGTAATGGTAGTTTAATACTCTGACGATGTCAGCAGCTGGCTGACGAAAGCTTAGTAAAATTTTAATTATTTTAGTTCCGGAGTTCTGGCTCAAGGTTGACTCAGCCGTCCATCCTTCCGAGGTCGGTAAAATGAGGACCCAGATTGTTGGGGGCAATATGCTGACTCTGTAAACCGCTTAGAGAGGGCTGTAAAGCCCTGTGAAGCAGTACATAAGTCTAAGTGCTATTATTATTACTATTGCTATATATAAATGTGCAGGAGGAGCAGATCTATTTTCAAATAAAACCTAGAATACAAAGTCTAACAAAATGAAAATGCTGAATTAAATATTAGAGGAATATGTTTCTTTACTTACTTACAAGGCTTACAGGCTGCTCCAAATCCAAACCAGCTCAGAACCTTCCTGAGAACAAGAAAAGTTAAAAGTGAACCAATCTGCCTACAAGAGTGAGTGGGAGGGGTGATTTAGTGGCTTCCGGCATTGAGCAGGGGACTGAACAAGATGACCTAGAGGTCCCTTCCAACTCATACACTCTACAACGTTCTAAGAATATCTATGGCCCCTGTGTGGCCCAGGAGCATTCTTGCAAATAAAGATAATGCTGAAAACTGGTATTTTCCTTTATAGCATAGCTACTTATGTTTACTTATGTATGATTCCGTTAAATACACTTTGGAAAGGTCAGTTTTGGGCAGACTACTTGGCAGGTACCAAAGACAGTGTCAATGGGTCCACTGATGCCATGGTTGTCACATCGCTGACCTCTGGAGTGAGAAATAATAAGATTGCCTTTTCTTTTATACTGTAAGCATGCATGCAGAAACAATGTGGAAGGGAGGGAGGGAGGGAGGGAGGGAGGGAGGGAGGAAGGAAGGAAGGAAGGAAGGAAGGAAGGAAGGAAGGAAGGAAGGAAGGTTGGCTGGTGCCTTGAAGAGCAAGTCTAGCATTACTAATGCAGCTATATAAATAATATCAGCCATGAAGCTCATTTCTATTTTCTTTGCTGCACGGTCATTTTAATGATTATGTTGTGTACACTGTGGAGGAGAAGCTTCAAAAACTCCCATTTTCTCATGATTTTACTGAGCATTGAAGTGTGTATAATAGCTATTTTTCCCCTCAGCATCTGTGTATGTGTGCGTGTGTGTGTGTGTGTTTTCCTCCCTCCTCTCTTTTCAGAAATGCAATCTTCTTTTAGCGTACATGGCTGCATCTATTTTCATTGCCTTTCACAGTCATTCTGATGATGGTAACTAAGAAGAAACTTCTTGTATGAGAAGAATTTGTTAAAGAGGGAGCTAATAATAGGCTGGATGGACTCTTCCTGTGGCTCTGATTCTTGTGCTTAGTTTTAATTAATTAATTAATTAATTAATTAAGGAGAGTGGTGGCAGGGAACTGATTAGGAGGCTTTTCCAAATTGCCATCAGCTAATATAGAAAACAATAATTTAAATCTCCCCTATATGTTTCCACAGTCCATGAGGTAAATTACATATAAGGTTCCAGGAACAAACTGGAGTGCTTTATATATGTAACTAGTAGCTAGATACCCATGCTTCGCTACGACACTAAATTAATGAGTAGTTACGATCGGGCTTGATACATTGACACCTAAACCTTGAAAATTTAGATAGAATGTATAACTCCTTAGCATCAGAGCGTGTTAATATAAGGCAACTGGCAGTTGGAACAGAGTTCTTTTCAGGTAGGGAGGGGGAGTAGAATGTCTAAACTCCCAGCCCGCAGGCCGGATGAGTCATGCGCTGGCCAAGCCAATGTCCGGTTTAGCGAAGGGGTAGCATCAGAGCGTGTTAAGGCAACTGGCAATTGGAACAGAGTTCTTTTCAGGTGGGGAGGGGGAGTAGAACATCTAACTCCTTAGCATCAGAGCATGTTAATTAATATAATACTGTATAAGAAATACTAATGATCTGATGGTCATTTCGAAAAATCCTTTCTTAGCGAACA
>QLTV01002694.1:2954099-2969333 GCA_003457575.1 Thermophis baileyi
ATAGATAGATAGATAGATAGATAGATAGATAGATAGATAGATAGATAGATAGATAGATAGATAGATAGATAGATAGATATAGATATGTTTATACCCTGATTCCAATTGACTGCCTATACTTATACATTTCTCACAAGAAAGTTCTGTTTGCCCATAATACAGAAAATTTCAGTGTAAAAATCATTTATTATTTATTTGATGCATTTTACTTCATACTTGATCCAAACATGCTCCAAGTATGATCCAAACATGCTTGTAAGGAGTAACACAATCCCTTATCTCCAGCTTTAAGTAATAATAATAATCAGGAATGAAGATGAATATACATGTCCCGGGATAATGTTGCAGGATCCAATCTGGGTTGGTTAGGGTCAGGGTTAGAGAGAAATTTCCTGAAAATGGGCTCTAGCATGAGTCAGAAAGCTCAGAAGACAGAACCTCTGGTTCTGGTGACCGACCCAGATTGGATCCTGCAATAATAATAATAATAATATTTAAAAAGGTGACACATAAGGAAAAGAGATGAGGAGGGAAGAGGAAAAAATATCAACCTTGGCTTCTCCCTCTAAAACCACAGTCCTTACCTTAACCAAGTGGAATGAAAATAGATCAGCTAGCAACTTGAAATCTGTGCCAGGCAGTTGACTGTAATAAAAAGGAGATCTGTCTAAGGCTTTGTTTGGCTGGTTTGGTGTTAGCTTAGCATATTGTTTAAGTGTGAGCCATTTGGGTGTGTATGATTTATGGCTTAGCCGGATGTGTGAACCCAGACAGTATTTGAAAAGTAACTTGTGGTGATGAAGACATTCTTACAGCAAGAGAGATATCGCAGTAGCACATCGCAGTAGCGAATCAAAAAGGATTCACTGGATTATTGCCACCCATGGACTCATGCTCTTACACCGTTTTTCACAAGAAAAAAAAAAGGAAAGACTATCCTCTTTTCTCTTAAAGTTTCTGAGGATTCCAAGATTAAGGAAGAGGAATAATAATAAAATAAAAATGTGGGGCGAAAAAAATCAATGCAGCACGAAAAAAAATATCTCACAATAAAAGAGAAGCTGCTTCTTAAAAGCATTTATATTTGAAGAGAAAGCATGGGCAAGCATGAAATCTGTCTGGCTTTGATATTTGCTCTTTTTAAAATCCACTCCTGATTTATACATCGGCAACCCTGCCCATCATTCCATTACACAGGCCAAAGTGGAAGACAAGGGCGCCCCATCACCTGGTTAAAAATCAAAAGAAACAGTTCACCAACTCAGAGTGCCTGAAGGCAGTTTGCAAACTTGTCGAAAAATAGCTGCAGATGGCAAATGTATTTATCAAAGCAGGGGCAAACAATTCACAAAAAGGAGAGAGAGAGAGAGAGAGAGAGAGAGAGAGAGAGAGAGAGAGAGAGAGAGAGAGAGAGAGAGAGAGAGAGAGAGAGAGAGAGAGAGAGAGAGAGAGAGATATAAAAATAAAAATAATAGAACAAGTAAAAAAAAAAACACCTTTGTCGGTTGTGAGTAACTGGACCATCGCAAGTGAAAGGAGGATGTGATTCTGAAGGCAGCATGCATTGCCATTAGCTACCTATCTCCCACCCCAGGAGTTGAACACAACATTGTACACAGATCTGTGAACAGTGATTTTAAAACTAGAGTAAGACTATATTGCCACTATAGGCAGTCCCTGGGTTAAGAAGGTCTGAATTAAGGACAACCCCTAAACACAAATGGTCTGTCTAGACCATTACTAAAAATGGTGGACGGCATTCTCCTTTCCTCAAATTGACGAATCACTGAAGCTGCACAATGCATTCAGAAATTGGTGAAGCCGTATGTTTTTAATATACAGCCATTTTTCAGTGCTTCCTGAAAACATCGTGTGGCTTTAGCAGTTGGTCGATTTGAAGAAGGAGAATGCCATCCACCATTTTTAGTAACAAGCAGTTTGTAAGTATGAATTCCTACTTACATACAAATTTCAGGTAAAGATGGAGTTGGGAACAGAACTCATTCTTAATCCAAGGACTGCCTATGTTTAAAACGAAGAACTGGGAGTGCTGTGAGAATGAAACCTTAGGTGAGCATCTATGGCCCCTTTATAACCTGTGGACTTCAACTCATGCTGGCTCAGGAATTCTGGGAGCTGAAGTCCACAGGTTGTAAAGGGGCCATAGATGCCCACCCCTGCCCTTGTGGGGAAAAATGGGACATGGCTCATCCAGCTCAGGAGAGTCTGTAGCAGTGTTTCTCAACCTTGGTAACTTTAAGATGTGTGGACTTCAATTCCCAGAATTTCCCAGCCAACTTGCTGGTTTGTAGCACTGGTGGCCTTGTATACATCCAGATTTTGAACTTTAATATTTTTGTATCCTTGTTGTCTGGTCCTCCAGGGGCCTCCAAGGGCGAGGCAATCCTACAGAGATAGACCTGCACTTATTGATTCTCACACTCTCTTTTGCTTTTGCGCTAAGCAGAGCTTGGGAAATATAAAAGCAAAATGTGTATGCTATATCTAACAGAAATATAACCTAGTTATTAAAGTCTGTATTTTCAAGAAAACACAAGGCAAAGGCAGTGTTGAAAGAGAGCAATTGTTAGATTTGTATCCTGTCTTTTCTGCAATAGATTAAGGCAGCGCACATAGCATTTCTCCTCCAATTTTCCTACACAATATTCCTGTGAGGGAGGCTGAGCTAAGGGGCAACGATTAGCCTTAAATCACCTGCTGATATTCCATGCGGGATGTAGACCCTCAATGTAGTTCTTCCCGGTCTTGGACTCTGTGACCATTCTATCACATTGGCTTAACTTGAAGATTAATTTTGGCAATACAATCTTATTCTTGGAACTCTATCTAAGTGGTGGTGTACCTCAAACATTTCAGACAGGAGTACTTTTTCATCCTTACATGGAAGTGAACTAGGACCTTTTAAACTATGCGATGATTGATATTCGACTGGAAGCCTCACAGCAAGATAGACTGGAAATAGGGGCTCCAATGAGCTCCGTGAAAATCCAGGCTGACAAACCATTGTCGGGGGGTCTTCGGACCGGAACCGTCCTGTAGGGACAGTGAAGAAGGAGAGGAGTCTCGGACGACCAAGAGGAGCAGGCAAGTTCCTCAAACAGTCAGAGACAGCTCTTTGGACCGGCAGTGGGGGCGGCAGCCATTTTCAATTACCGCTACAAAGCTGGGGCAACCGGACTAAGTTTATGTGCAGGAGCGGTGTTTGGACAGAGTGCTGAAACCAGGTGAGAGAGTGGCCAACTCACAGGTAAAAGGCAATTTTGAACTTGGACTTTAAAGAATTTCCCGACCGGAAAATAGCAGCTAATTGGCATTCAGGAACTGCATAGAGGAAAGAAAGAAAGTGGAGGCTAAGCTACTAAAGCCCAAGAAGATTATTTTTGTTATAATTGCAATTGGAGAAACATAAAATAATAAAAGGAAGAAATCTGGGAGAAAGCATTTTTTTTGGTGTGTGGATTTAAAGGATTTTTTTTTGACAGCTCTGACAACCAGCTGGTTTGAGTGTATTGTGGATTGGAGAGAGCCATCTGCTGGAGAGAAGAAAATATTGCAACACTTTGTGAAAACTAAGAGAGAAAGTGCAGCTGTTGAATTTGACCTTGACTGTAAGAAGATAATCTGGAAACTCTGAGAACTTTTAAGGAGTGTTTGTTTTGCTATATTGGTTTTGTTTTTCTACGGTTGTGCAAGACAATAAATTTTGGAATTGGACTGGATTTGATTAATATTTGAATTGGATATATTAGAAGTTGAAAATAAAGAGAGACTATATGGACCTTAAGTTCTAATTAAATGTGATATAATATAAAAAGCTTAAAAGTCTGTTAAATTGGCAATATGGAGATTTAGGCTAAGCTACTAAAGCCCAAGAAGATTATTTTTGTTATAATTGCAATTGGAGAAACATAAAATAATAAAAGGAAGAAATCTGGGAGAAAGCATTTTTTTTGTGTGGATTTAAAGTTTTTTTTTTTACAGCTTTGACAACCAGCTGGTTTGAATGTATTGTGGATTGGAGAGAGCCATCTGCTGGAGAGAAGAAAGTATTGCAATACTTTGTGGAAACTAAGATTGAGAGATCAAAAGAAAATGGTTAAAGAGGGGAAGGTTAGTGGAAAGGGTTCATATTAGTAGATTTAAGGAAAGTGTATTAATATTATTAATTGTGGGTAGTTAATTAATTTAAAGGGTTTTTATGTTAGATTTGAATACGATTATGTATATTGTTTATGGCAAAACAGATCAGCAGTAAAAGTGGGATGGGAAATTTGAAATATTATTAATTGTGGATAGTTAACAAGTTAAAAGGTTTTTATGTAAGATTTGAAGATGATGATGAATATTGTTGATAGTAAAATAGACAGCAGATGGAATGTGAAAGTGTAATTTGGTTTAATTTTAAAGATAATTTAAATCAAATTAAGCTATATGATGATGTATATTGTTTATGGCAAAACAGATCAGCAGGAAAAGCGGGATGGGATTAGGAATTCAGGGTGATTAGCAATATTGCTTATGTATTAAGAAGAAAATAAGTTAAGATAAAGAAATATGTAAAGAGAATATAATGGCTGAAATTGAAAACAGAGAGATGATGTAAAATGGGTTATGTATATGAAAAGATATGCAAGATTGATCCAGACAACACTTTGTTCATAAAATATGTATGTTTGGGTGTGGAAAACAAAAAAATTTGTAATAAAAATTGATTTTAAAAAATAAAATAAATAAACTATGCGATAATTGTTCCCCACACAACAGAAATCAGCAATGTGCAGCCTCCTGGTTGTTATTCACTATGAGGTGGGGTATGCAAGTTAGAATTTTTAACAAAATCAGGAAGTTTACAGGCTCTCTAACCTGACTACCTTTAGAGTGGCTTTACTAGAAGATTTTAGAAAGAAAAGAAATGGGGGAGGACCATGACATTTGCAAGATACAAAAGTTTCTTATGGGTAAATTCAACGTGGATGGGCAGCTATATAATATAATGATTCAGAGGTGGGTTCCTCTCAGTTCGCATCAGTTCTATAGAACTGATAATAAACCGGTGGTGATGTCACGGAGCTGGTTCTGTCGGCGCCGGTCCGTGGACGGCGCCATCTTTTTTTTTTTGGATGGTTTTTTTTTTTTGGTAAAAATTTTTTGCTTCTGCGCATGCGCAGAAGTTGAGTTTTCGGCACTGCGCATGCACCGCCATCTTGTTTTTGGCCTTTTTTTGCTCTTATTTGCTTGTTTTGCTTCTGCGCATGTGCAGAAGCTGAGTTTTCAGCACTGCGCATGCGTGGGCGCGCCCACGCGGCACAGCCACGTGGCGCGCAATGCATGCACAGCCACGCAGCATGGGAGGAAGTGAACCGGTGGCGAGGTAAGTTAGAACCCACCCCTGTGCCGATTCCAAAGTTTGCAGTTATCGAATGTTTGCAGTTATTAGGGGCTTAGGTCATCTGCTTCTCTGAGGCTTACCCACCTTGGGAACAGCTGCTTCTCTATGTATGCAGTACATAGAACCATGCCCAGAGATTTCTATTGCCAAGCAGAACAAAGCAACTGCCACACTGATTAGAAGCCTTGCACATTGCTTGAATCTCTGTTGAAGCGAAGCTCCCAGATCTGGTTTGCAAATATTCCCAAACCTGGGTATCTTTTGTTATCTCTCTTTTGTCATCTACTGGTCATCGTCCTGATTTCTGTAGCCCAGATCTGGTGGAGTAAACTCTGCAAAAGAAATGCCAGCTTGTAGATTGGGTGTAGGATGTCTATACCCTGATGAAGTCCCTAAAATTGTATTAGTGCCATTCAGACATTGAAACATAATACAGATAACATGTAAAGCAAGTGTATATTATGATCTGAGTCCAAATTTCTCCCGGAAGTTATTTTCTGACTTGCGATGTGAAATGAACTTCTGTGGATTTTCAGCCAGACTTCCACAGAACCAACTGTTGAAAAGTCTGCTATTTTACTGCATATATACAAAAATCGTTTAATATTGACACAAACAGTAAGCCCAAGAAGACAATACAATAATCACCCTGTTTATGGCACCAGCACAATATATACACCAGCATGATGAGCCAAGATCAGCTTTTGAATTTCTTTTAACGAACAACTCATCAAAATGTGTGTCTACATTGAGACAATTCCTAATTAATCCTAGTTGAATCTGCCTATTACTAAAGAAAACTTTGCATTTTATACAGAAGTACAGACAGGAAGGACTACAAGCTGTGGATGCTTTGAGAGTCCCCTGCCTTCTATGACATCCAAAAGAATTGTGAATCTGGGCATTTTGTGTACATAAGCTAAGCCTGGAATCTTGCCTTGGATTAGAGCCTCAAAACCATTGGCAAGTGAAAAACAGAGATGCACACACACTGACACACTCACAAACAGAGATATGAATATCAACTTAAAATCCACATTTTTTTCCCCCCAAGAGCTGAAATAGCTTTCTTTAATTTGAAAGAGGTAGGCCATTCAGGAAAAAAAAAAGTCCTCTTGGCACAGATGGAACAAAAAGTCTGATATTTGGAATATTTCCTTCAATTGATGGAAGCAGCCATCTGAAGTCAGCAGTTGGCAAACATCAAAATGTTGTTCATCTTAGGCAATCTGGCTGTGGTGGCAATTGCTCATAAGCAAACAGCTCACTCCAGCTTGGTTTCCTGCCTCGTCAGACAATCCCTGATATAAGCTGATTCGGACACCACGAGATCTTAATATGTCAGCATTCCATGTTTCAAAGAAAAGGTAACGCCTATTTTCATTTCTTCTGGAAATTGTTCAATTCTAATCTTCCAATACTGATATTATAAATAATGTGTTAATCATTTAGAATCCTGAATAATATTGTGATCTTTTTATTCATTACTACCAAATAGTTGCATATGCCTCACAACGTTACATATAGTATTTTTAAATTTGCAGCATTCAATACCATATGAAAACTGGCATAATGTATTTTCTCCTGCACGGATGATGTCTACCTGGTGTCATTTTTTCAAATGTATTGTTGTGAAGAAATACTTTCATCTTACAATGTGTATATCCTAAATTGTGTAGATCCTAAGTATCCTGGGATCAGTTTTAATGAAAAATATGATACAAACTGTTCTATAGGCAAATAATAAATAGGATAAATCTGGCCTTCACTGGGGTGAAAGAACTATTGGATCACAGCAACTCCAAGTGATACATTAAAACAGATGTCAAGAGTAAACTGAATGGTTTGATTACTATAGTTTTCAGAGAAACTATTTACGAATCAGTTAATTTTTAAAGAGACAAAGAACTTATATGGATGAGACTGATAAAAGCTTAGCAGTACAAAGATCTTGACTGAACAGATTTTAGCTTACTTGTTTATGAGACCATGACATTGGACAAGCACTATGGCACAGATAGTGACCAATCCTGTCAGATGGACAGGAGAGGACCAAATGAATTCAACCCCTCGGGGTTTTTCTTCTTCTTTATTGCTGCCACAAAATGGAAAGTGTTATTTTCTCCATTTCCTCTCCTCACTATTCTAGAACTTAATCAATGAACCAATCCATTCTCTTCGTTAGGTGTACATGTAGCCTAGCTATAAGTCAGAGATGGAGTTCTCTGAATGTTGAACCAATTCCCATTATTTGTACTGGTTGGAGCTGATTGAAATTGGATCTACATGTTGCCTATTTTTGTTCTAGGGCAGGATTAATGACTTGACATTTTCCAATATATTTTTGCTTTTACTTAAAAAAATATTGAAGCAGCAACATTTATTCAGAAGATAGTTTAAACATTTCCCTTTTCTTCTTCCTCTACCAAAGTCTCTGATAGCTATGAACAATTTAGAATGTTAAGATGTTTTACAACTAAGGAGAAGTTACAATGACTTAGCTATTTAAGGATTATGTGATGAACTTGAAGAAGATAGTGGGACACTTATTAAAGTTGCTTTGTGACTCACATTGTTGAGAAACCTGGCATGTGGGCCATGATTCTTTCCAATGTTAACTGCTTTGTTTTCTATTTACTCTCCTTATATTGAACATTGTATTTCCTTAAATGGTTTAATGCATGAGTAAGAAATTGGTGGCCTTCCAGATGTTGTTGACCTATAACTCAAAGTATCGCTCAACAGAATCTATGGAGGATGGAATTGCTGGCAACTGTAATTCAGTCGCATTTGGAAAGCCATAAGCTTCCCCAGCTACTGGTTTTATTAATTTCATATAGAGTTCCAAGTCTGTGATTAGTTTTACCTGGTAGTGTACAATTTCAAAGTCAAATACTAAGTCAGTAAACAGTAGGATGGCACAACACTCACTAGGTAGCATAACACACACAGAGACACTTTGCTTCAAAAGCCATCTGGGCACTTCTTCCTCTTTTAGTTAGACTAGAAGGACTCTTAAAACTGTTCTTTGTAGGTGGATTTAGTAGTATGGAGAATAGACCAAAGGTTCAGTGTAAACTTAGAGCAGGAAGTAAGTTAAAAGTAAAAAGATAGTAGATTGAGTGTTGAGTGCTCAATTCTACAAAACGTCCTTGCAGACTCTCCCTAGTGAGTTTTTTCTCCATTGTAATTCCCAATGCTTGGATTATACTCCATAATAAATGGTTTGTTAGGTTTCGGCTGAGTCTGATGTGAAGCCACCTTTAAAACTTAACATCGTATGCAAACCAGGCCATGGGCTTGCTGGGGAAATCAGTTTTTTTTAATGGTTTAATGTTATGTGTGAACTGCAGCCACAATACAGGAGGAGGAAGACAGAATACAAAGGAAAAAATGGTGGATGAGCCAAGCATTATTAGCATTCTACCTCCTGCCCTCCTGTCAAATGGCATCCTTCACTTATAGTCTTGTAACTGTTAATAGAAAGCTAGCTTAATTGCTTTCAGGAAACCTGCAGTTCCAGAATCAAGTCTCGTAGTATTGTCCAAAGGTTAAAAAAGTCAGAGCATTTTTTTTTCAGAATAATTTATACATTTTAATTTTTATAAAACAAACGTGCAATCTTCTAAGCAATTCTGTCTCTTATTCTCTCTTTAGTCCAGCAGATATCCAACAATAATAGACTTTTTTTTAAAAAAAAAGTCACTAGCATTGTTTTGTACTAATGGTTATTGAGCTCTTCATTTTTAATTTGTTAATGTATCTCACATTTCTCCCCCAAAGTTTCATCTGTCCCAATAGATAAATGCTTTCATACACAAAAGCTCAAAAATTGCCTCCATTTCGTCATATTTGAGACAAACCAAAAATAACATTTCTGAAGAGGACATCAGTAGAGAAAGCTATATGTAAGCCCACCTCTCGGACAAGCTTATTTTCTTGGTGCAAGTATTTTATTGGGGTGAACCAATAGCAGTAATTTAAAGAGGCCATTTCTGTTGCTTTTTTGAAGCAGCAAAGTGAAGTAGTTTGAGATATTTTAGTATGAGGAATAAGACAATAGGCAGTTTGCCAATCTTACCACCTCCGGTGTGTGTGTGTGTGTGTTTCAGAAGAACATTGTTTATTGGTTGGGACTGTACAGGATGCATTCCTTCTTTTGTTCAAAGGCACAAAAAAGACAAAAAGATCTTCTTATCTATAACATCTAATAGCACGGAAAGGACTCTGTACACCCTGCCGATACAGTTAGAGAGGGGTCTTTATTTTACTTTGGGGGGGAAAGCAGGAGTTACTGTCTCCTCTTTATAGTAGGGGGGGGAGAATAGGGGAAGGAAACTGACATTGTAACAGATCAACAACATTTTGAAGCAAATTGGTGATTTAGTTTAATTAAGCCCTAATTCTGTGATTCATTCATTTATTTTATTTCTGTTCTGTCTTTCCAATCAATCAAGTGCTCCAAGCAGCTGACTGTTCATCTCCTCATCTGCGGTTTTCGAGAACTGGATGTTAATTTCTCTTAATGGGGGGGGGGGAAAGAAATGCTGCTTTTGCAAATACTGATGAAATGAAGACAACACTTTCCCCAGATAACTGGTAGAGCTTCCTAAGGCAAAATCATCTACAATATGTACAGTAGTTCTCAGGGAACCTATAAACATTGCACATTAGTAATATTCCAGCCTTTCTCTCTTAATTATGGAGACGTTGCTAATATTCTCCATTTTAAGTAATAAAAATGAAAATATAAAACAAACAATGCTCATGTAATTTCATTATTTCACCATGTTTACCTAGGAAAAGCAGAAGGCAGGTGAGAGGGAAGTCTTCGGCTTCAATCCACATCTAACAATTGTGATGAATAAGCCAACAGTTCAATGCCACTGGCTGTGTCGCTTTTTATACATGTAATACATTTTGTTTCTATTTGTTCAAGGATTGAGACGTTTTTGTAAATCCACATCTGAGATCCATGCAGCATCATGCCAAGGAGATCAATATCAAATATTCCTTACTTAACCTCAAATGGCACCACCTGATTACAGCTAGGCTGCGTCTCTTTTGAGGCAAGGCAACATTCTGTTGCCTAAGACTTTGGGCAAAATCAATCATTTGGAGAACCTGATTGGCCCAATTCATTCCGTATACATCAGCCTTCTCTGAAAAAACAAATAGATCAAGATGTAAGACAGTGTGGAATGACAATGCCTGTCCTACTTGCTTGGGGCCTAGGAAAAAACTTGGTAGAAATTGGGATTTTTGGTATGGGATTTAGATATTCTGGTAGACAGAGGCAAAGTCCTCCATCTTCCTTAGACTGTACCAGGGGTGGGCTTCAAAATTTTTAGCAAGGGGTTCTCTGCCCGGTTGCTGGGTGGGCGTGGCCATGGTGGGCATGGCCTAGTTGGCCTCCTGCACCACGGTGGGGGGGCATTTTTGCCCTCCCCGGGCTCCGGAGGCTTTCCTCAAGCCTCCGGGAGGGTGAAAACGGCCTCCCCAGGCTCCAGAGGCCAGAAACTGGCCCGTTTCCGGCCTTCCCAAACTTCCGGTAGGCCCATTTTTTGCCCTCCCCAAGCCTCCGTGCACACCCTGCACTTACCTGCATCCAAAACGGGCCGCATGGGGACTTTTGGGAGGGGCGGGATGGGGGCGGGGCCAGCCAGGAGTGGTATTTTGGGGTTCTCTGAACTGCACAGAATCTTAGCTAGAGGTTCTCCCAAACCCCTGCAAACCCACAGCAGCCCACCCCTGGACTGTACCCCTTGGACACTCCCCAATTACTTCTATAAGATTTTGTATGCCCAACATAGAAGGCTCTTTTCCCTGGCCCTTATAGATGTTCTTCCTACTGGAGTGACAGTTGGTTATATATTCCAAATTTCCATATGAAGTTTTGAGTGTATATTTGCTCAAACATAGAGGTTGAGTTTGTTCCATACAGACATACATACATACATCAAAAGTAATAATTGTACTCTCATTGGTGATTAGAACTGATACACATCCTCTTGAGCCAACAAACTTTACTCATAAGAACAGATTGAGGTATTTTTTATTAAATGATCAATAGCTGGGTGGTAGTAGTCAAAGGCAGTAGCAAAATTTTATTGATAGCCTCAGCTTATAGAAACTGTTTGGTACCTCCAATGACTTTCTAATTTTATATGATGTCTTCCTCTTATATATGTATGTATTATCTGTATGCATTTAAAATTTTATGACTTGGTCTTGGACATAAATAAATTAAAACAAACAAACAAACAAACAAACAAACACATATTTTTTTTAGCACTTAGACTTATATATCACTTTACAGTGCTTTACAGCCCTCTCTAAGAGGTTCATAGAGTCAGCATATTGCCCCCAACAATCTGGGTCCTCATTTTACCCACCTTGAAAGGATGGAAGGCTGAGTCAACCTTGAGCCGGTGCGATTCGAACTGCTGAACTGCAGCTAGCAGTCAGCTGAAGTAGCCTGCAGTGCTGTAGTCTAACCACTGCGCCACCTCGCAATTGTTAGTGTTAAGTTCCTGTCATTGCTGATCATAAATAAATAAGTATGGAACCTGTGTAATCAGTCATAAATGAGATCTTTCAACTTACTAGCAGGCATATAAAAATTTAATTGCAGGGTTTCTGTTCCAAATTCAAATAAGAAACCCTGGTTTATTGATCTGAAGACTGTTTACCCCATGAAACATGATATCCAATTCATATGGAATTCAATAATCTGGAAGTGCCAAAAGGCAAGAAAAAAAATATTTGTGTCAAATCTTTACGAAATATTCTTCACAAACACAGTTCTGAGACTTTGTTCAGGAACTGGATTTGTGAAGAATATCTTGTTTTCTGGAATTCAGTGGTCTTAACGTATTGTTAAGAATTTGAATGGATTGACAAAAAAAAATCATTTGTAAGTTTATTAATCTTTTGTAATCATTTGTAAGTTTACCTTTAAGGTGATCACATGACCCCAAGACACAGCAACTGTCATAAAGATGAACCAGTTGCCAAGTATACAAATTTTGATCGCCAACAACATGGGGCTGTTGCAATGGTCGTAAGTGTGAAAAACGGTTTTAAGTCACTATTTTCAGTGCCATTGTAACTTCAAATGGTCACTAAATGAATGGTTGTAAGTCAAGGGCTACATGTATACATTAGTGGTAATATGTGAGAAGGAAAGGCAATGGAGCATTGAATATCTGTTCTAAAATAGGCATCCTGAGAGGAAGCTTCTTTGGATATTTTTTTTAGTCACTTCATGAATATCTTAAATAATCAGAACCATAATCAGACCATGAAAATTCACTTCTCCTTAAAAGTTTTCAGAACTCCCAATTCAATGGACTACTGCAGAGGCAAACAAATATTAAGATGCCATAAGAGCAAAAGGACACACATAGAAAATAAGCAGTTTCAAGGTAGTATTTTCCCCGCATGGTTTTGATAAACATATTTCTTGCCTGTAATTCCATTCTCTTCCAAAGAAATAATTTTGAGAAAGTGGTCTAAAAGGACCACATGGATATTTACTGCCACCTAATTTTCATTTCATTCACTTGTGAGCTTTCGTGGTTATGGACTTAAATGCCGAGATTACCTACAAAATGGCTATGAACTAAGATGATTACCTTGAACTTTTCAGATGCACCATGTTGCCCCTTGCCCGCCAAAAATGTGTGAAAATTTACCCAAGGTAAGTAACTTATTTAAGATATGTGATTTCTGCCCAGCTATAAAACCATTTAAGTCACCTGTACTGTGAGTTCAAAAGCAATTTGATATTTGGTGTTAGTAACCCACCAGCATTTTTCGCAAAGGGTTGAACAATTTGATTATATTTATGAAGCTGAAGCAAGGGTGGGCTGAGATGGCTTTTCCAATCCCAACTAGAAATGATATTTTAGAGAAAGACAAGCAGACTTGATCAGAAATGGAAAAAAAGTCTTGGCTGTTTGGCTTACCTAGCAGGACGTATTTTGTTTTCGCTGAAGGTTTACCTAGCAGGACTTTTGTTGAAGATTACACCTGCCCTTCATGTAAAAAGCTTGGTGTTCCACTCCCAAGAACTATAATTAATATGTTAAGATTATTCCTCTGTTTGTAATACTTTTGTCAACTATATTAACAGTGTTAATTTAACAGGACTGCAGCTAGCTGACTTGGAAAAAAAGATACGGTTTGCTGCTACCACTAGCTGCCATTACCATATTCAAAACACCTGCATTTCCAAGGTCTTTTCTTTAAATTCTGAGGTTAAAGTAGATATGGAACATGTATTCCAGTTGGGCATTGGAGTAAATTTTAATTCCTGGCTGAACTGCCATTCTGGTATCCTTGATCTTTCATTTGGTCCTGTTCAGAACAGATCCATCTCCTCAACAATAAGCTCATTGCTAACAGATGGTCAGCCAAGATATGACTGTTCAGGAAGAATATCCAAGGCATTGCTGAAAACAAACATGCTCTTCATACATAAGCCACGGTGAGCAACATTGCAATATATGAGAAGCTTTCTCAGATCAATATGAAGCTGAAATGTAGCCCATTATCCAGGACGCTCCCCCTCAGCAAAGCGTAGACAAGCTACAGAACACTTGGTTTGATGTAGAACACTGTCTACCTGTGGCTCCAAGCAAGAAGAGTCAGATTATGATATTGTACTACTCATAATCAAATCAAGATTTCTTTCCCCCCCCCAGCTTCAGAAATAATAACGATTTAAAACTGGAAAGGAGAGGAAACTGAACTTCAGAGGAAGGAAAACGAAAATAACTGTAAGACTGCCTGGTAATTGGGTGTTCAGGGACTGAAGTGTTTTGTGACCTTCGCAAAAAGAGCTTGGAAGTAAAACCTCTTCATCCTTTGTGCCGACACTGCGTTGACATCAAGATAAATAGAATAGTCCCCCAGCATTTTAAGAATTTGGAAAATAACAGAGCCAGGTGGGCTGGTTGCCCTCAACGTCTCCACTTCTTGCTCACACTGGCTGGAAAGGAGAATCTATGCACATTCGGAGGAACAAGACTAGGCTCTCCCTGTGATGGGGAGCTTTCCATGGCCGGAGCGCTGTCATTCAGATCACCATGTGACGGTCACAAGATAGGTTGCCTTTTCTGTTATGTTACATGAAGTGTTGCAGGGGTGGCTGTCAGGAACTCAGGCAGACACCAGGCTTGTCAGAAACACAGGAACCTTTATTCAGCACCTTTTAGTGAACAGCGGGGCTAAGCGGCTTTGACAGCTCCTTTTATAGCCGGGCTGTAAAGCGCTTAGCCAATCCCGATGCTTGCTTTTCCCGCCGGCTGCTGCTTTTGCCTTAGCCAATTGGAAGCGAGCAGCAGCCGGCGCGGTCGTTAAGCGAGGACTTAGCACCCTTCACCCCCCAGATGGCGCATGCGTAATCTGCGAGATAGGCGGGCGGACGGTGGCTCCGCCCAGAACGCCTCAGAGCAGGGCAGGCAGCCGACGAAGGAGGAGGCAGGATCTCAACGCTCCGAGGGACGTTGGAAGATGTGGGCAGCACCATCTTGAGAGGCCCGGGCAGCGCTGGAACAGCAGAAGTTTCAGGTAGGAGGACTTAGCACCCTTCACCCCCCGGATGGCGCATGCGTAATCTGCGAGATAGGCGGGCGGACGGCGGCTCCGCCCAGAGCGTCTCAGAGCAGGGCAGGCAGTCGAAGAAGGAGGGTGCAGGATCTCTTCGCTTCGTGGGTCGGCAGGAGACATGGGCGGCGCCATCTTGAGAGGCCCGGGTGACGCTGGAACAGCAGAAGTTTCAGGTAGGGCTTGCGGCAATGGTTCGTGGGGTGGTGGGG